>PVKE010013635.1:0-17092 GCA_004027555.1 Craseonycteris thonglongyai | reverse complement strand
GAGCTAAATGTCTTGAGAACCCTAAGCTAACAATTGCAATATGAGAAGCTAATCAACTATTTAACTTTTATGTTAAGGATTCGCTATGCTTAATAAAATTTTCTATTCAAAATTTCAAAATTCTAGATGAGAATAAAACATGAGACATTTGCTTATAAATTACTTTTACTTTTACATTTTACATTACAAATCCCAAATGTTAAAATGATGATATACCTAGGTTTGCTTACCATTAATGTTTCCAGCTTGATGTGTTTATTATCATTTAGTAATGTGTAAAACTTTTTATAAAATGAACTGCCTGAATTAATATTAATAGAAATAAAGTTAAAACATAAGAATCCACTTTTTATGTGTGTATCAGCATTCTAATTTAAAAGTGCTCTGGACTTTAATAAAGATAGTAATATAAGATATGATTTTTTGACTCTTCAGAAATCATTGTGGTATCAAAAATAACTATCTGGGGAAGCCGGGATGGCTCAGTGGGTTAAGCGCTCACTTTGCAGCGCCGGGGACCGGGGATCGAATCCCGGCCCCGGTCCGTGCGGAACCATATGCTGAACTGGGAGCTCCCCCAGTTCAGTTCTCTCTCTGTCTCTGTATCTCTCTCTCTCTCTCTCTGTCAAAAATAAAAATAAATAAAGAAAAATATTTTAAAAATAAATAAATAAATAACTATCATCTTTCTTATCATCATAATTAATAACAGCACCAGTCATGGTCCTGGCAGGAAACAGACAGCACTCAAAATACATGGATTACTAATACAAAGAACAATGGGGAATCATATAAATCAGTATACAGTATAGTATATTATAAATTGTGAGATAAGAACATAATAGCTAGTTTAGCTAATAGAAAATGACAAGGAGCATTTATTAAACTTTAATTAATATGAAGTTTGCCTGACGTTGGTTCTCCTACTGAAATGAACTCAGTCAAGGAATATAAGGATAGTTAAAAACAAAACAAAGAAACACTTCATGAGACTAATACAGAATCAGTTACTCCAAAACCACAATCAGTCAAACTAGAAGGTAGAAGACATTGAGGAGACCTGCCTGAGTGGGGATTGTGTGACAGGAAGCAGTGCAAAATGATACAACTATCACTCTGTGGTAGAAAAAACAAATACTAAGAAATAATGTATACTAAATATTTTTCCTCTAAAGCTGTGGTTTTTGAAATTAAATATGGGAAACTCAAAACTCCTAAAACCGTTTTCCTGTGTTTAAGAATGTGATGGGAACTGGTTTCTGGGAAGCACCATCACCCCAAATTCCTAACTGGTTTTCCTTTTCATTGGTATGTTTAGAATATTTGACTAGGATTCATTGTAAGGGACAGTAATAGCACAAGGGAAGTACAAGAATATTACCAAATCTATCATGTTGATACAGATACAGGCCGGATCCCTTTACCTTCAGTTACATGTGGTCCTTGGGTGACTGCTGTCCTTCGCATTTTCTTCTACGGAGCTGCGTCCTCTAAGCCCATGAGCTTCACTATTTTATACTGTACCTCATTTCTAAAAATGATTTAAGATTTTTTAATAGAGGTATATTTAACCATCATAAAATAACTAACATTCATTTAGCTGTTAGTATGTGTAAGATAATATTCAATGGACCTTTTCATGTACTAACTCCTATTTATGGTAACAACAATCCCAAGTATTTTTAGGCAATAGATTAGGAAAAACTCAGTCATAGATACTGTAAAGTAAATTGCTGAAAATTATCCTGTCACTAACACATTTTCTTTGGCTTCAGAAATAGTCTCCTTAGCATGGTGTATAAAACTAAGATAAGCTTTTAAGGAGGGCTTCAGGTTGCTACAGAGTATTAATGAGGCCCTAACTCTGAATTCTTCATGCCAGGCATACTTGTGCAGCTTTAGATAGGCTGGCTAAAATTCAATACCACATCCAGGCTAGAAGAGGGAACCATGAAGTAGCTAGTTAGTTTGGATTCAAATGGCTTATCCACACATGGTCTCTTCTTAGGCATCACTCCCTATTCTTTGGGATGAAATTGGCACTGGATTTTTTAATTATCTAAGTTCTGACTAGAGTTTCATTTTCTATGATTTAAATTGTGGGTTTATCCATAAAAGATGTTTGATTATAAAATAAATATTAATGATAGCCTGTATATTAAAGTAATATGCCATTTTTATGACTTGAAGTAGGGAAACTGCTTAAATTATTGCAAATGAATAAAGTGGCATTAATGTTCTGGATTGGGAGTACATTGGGTCTTGGAGTCAGATTTGTTTAATAATCGGAAAGAACGTAGATTGATCTGAGAAGAGTGCTTCAGTCTGATGATCAGTATAGGAACAGCACAAAAATAAAAACAAAATAAAACTAGTCATGCTGATTGAAATGGCGGAAGAGAGATATTCTTAAAAAGAAGGTTGCTTTCTTAGAGGATAGATTAGGTATATCTAAGAGGAAAATGAGATCTTGAAAAGGTCAGGCTGAACTGATAAGCACTGATATATAAATTCTCTTTAAAAGACCATTAAAGGAAAGAGGCATTTTAAATGCAGTTGAGAAAAAGCGACTGGTACCCAAAGAAATTTAACAGGATAAAAACAAAATCCCAGAGTGGAAGGAAATTAAAGAGAAGTATCCATTGAGAGACACCATTAAAAGCTAGTTTTCAGGATTGGTAAAAAGAATGTGAGAATTAGCCATCAAATATTGTTACAAAGATACTTAAAGGTAAAAACTCTAGACAGATTTGTGAGAGGAAGGCCTGACAATCCATACATAGTCCTTGTAGATGGATTGGCGACATTACCTCTACCCTGGGGAACACACTTAAGCTAAGAAAAGATGATACAAAGATGTTAGTTAATAACTGGTAAAGGTTATGTCTGAATTCAATGTTGAGCTGAATTATAAAAGCTTCCTAACTAGAATTATACAATTCAGATTTAAGGTAAAAGTAAACTACATTTATTTGATATGTTGGCATCAAATTATGGTAATGTCCAAGGCTCTGAAGAAATTGTATCCATTTTAGTGAAAGACGTCAGGGACAATGACTAAAAGAACCACTCCCTTCTGTACCCAGGTGTTGAAATACTCTGAGACAAGTGACTGAGAGGCACTTAGAGCCTTAACTTTGATTTTTTTTTTTTTACCGCCCATGCTCTTTCCCCAGGTGCCCACACAGCTTACTCTCCCATCAACTACCTCAAATCGTAATTAAATTTTCAATGAGGCTTACACTCTATTTGAAACTATCATCTGTAGCTTCTAGCTCCGAACTCAGTATTCCCTTTACCTTGTGTATATACAGGGTCCAGCGGAAGTAATGTCCTTTTTAAAAATTTATTAGCTCATCAAAAATGGGTATTACTTCCGCTGGGCCCTGTATATACATTTTTTTTCCAATAGCACCTTCAAAAATTTTATTTAACTTATTTAATGTATTATTAATTGTTTATCTTATATGTACTAGAATATAAGATTCATGAGAGCATAGATATTTGATATGTTTTATTCACTAATGTGTCCTATGAATTTAGAAGAGTGCCTGTCACACAGGAGATACTCAATAAATATTCATTTAATGAATAAATGTAATACTTATGACACTTAGAAATAAACTAATGCAACTTCTGGGATAATGCAGGAACCATACATTTTCAAAGAGGTAATTTCTAGCCCCTAAAAAATAAGAATTTAATCTTAAAAATCAAATCGATACTTTTTTTAAAAAAGGCATCAAGAATTTGTTCAACAAAGAATTAATAGATTAAGTAAATTGAGAAAGTAATTTTAGCATTTAAATTAAGACCCTGGAGTTTTATAACTTTAATCACTAATTTAATACGTAGTTCACACAGAAAAAAGTATTTCATTTTGAATTTTAATTCATTGAATTTTTAACATCATTACAAGGAGGTTGAATCATTGAATTTTAATTTTGGCCTAAGTAATGATAGAGACATTGTATTAAATTTTAAGACTTTTTTTTTTTTGTATTTTAGTAAGTATTTTTTGTTAAGATACATTTGTACATCTTATTACTGAAGTATTTTGATGTTATCTGTGTTCATCGAGTTTGTTCTAAGTGATAGAGAATAAGGAGTAAATTTTTAGCTGATCGTGCAGAATGAATTTGGAGTTAATTTAGTGAAGGTATTGTTTTGATTCATTTCAGAATATTTGTGGAGCAAAATCTAAATTGAAGATACCCAGGGCATTTTCAAGTGTTTGGAGAAACAGGACACGGGATAGGTAAAGGCACTACTACTCAGATAAACTGCGAATCACTTGGGCCCTGGGGAACGCTACTAAGTTCCTTAATCATGAGTTCACTGTGAAGCCGAATATGTCAAATGGCAAAAACTAGGAAAGGATAGAGGAACCTTTCCTCCCTATGCCTGACATTTTCTTTCTTTAGAGAACCCCAATGCTCCTTCCACCTTCACTCACTCCTCCCTAATGATATACAGTTAATTGCCCTATTGTTCAATTTGAGAAAAATAACTGGACATACTTAGCTCGGCTTCTACCTTTTCTCTTGGAAGCTAACCTGCTCAAAGATACCATAATATTAACACTGCTCCTCCTGCTGGGAGGACTATCCAGGTCCAGCATGGCAATGGAAAATTAGAAAAATTTGCCTCATTTTGGTCATTTTGTTGGGAGTCCTATTTTGTGCTAAACTAAGCTACACACTCCACATTAGTTTTCCTTAATAACAGAGATAATATTTAGCCTCCACCTTTACTCTTTGTTATTCAGACTAAGACGGGCAAGAGACTTGGGTTTATTGACCTTCTCTTTTAACGAATGCAACGAATATTTTCTTGCTGACTTATTTACTTGGGTAAGATTTCTTCATTTTAAGACTTAAGAGGGGTGAGAAAACGCTTCCATTTTTTGTTTTATTCTGTATCATATTCTCCCAAGGCATCTTGGATCTTACTGCTTTTTCCGTGCGGTACAGCCTTTTAACTCAAGCCACTCTAAGCATGGCCATTCAGTGGGTAACGGCTCTCTCATCTAGGCCCCGAAGGTTTGAGACAGGTTGCTTCCTTCTTGACAGGATTATTTCATTGGCTCTGAAAGTGTAAGTAAAAGCTTTCCACTTAATGGATGTACAACTACATAATGAAATTACAACTCAAGAGAGAAAGGCGAGAAATCGCACTCTCTAAAGTAATTTCAGTGTACTCTGTTGTGAAGTTTTTCTTTCTGAAACTCCTCACAGTCCTTTAGAGAAAGGCTGCATTTCTACACATTAAAAGGAATATAAATCCCTGAAACAATTTTCTTGTCCGCATGCAATGCACTATTTCTGTATCTATTATTCTGCAGTATTATCCCTTCTTTGGCCTTCAGGTAATATAATTTATGAAGGGGGTTGTATTTCTCTTCTAGAAGCCATTTGAAAATATATGGGACATGTTGGTTGTCAAAATGACTAGAGAACAGCAATGCTATTTTTGGTGGCCTCAAGGATGCTAATTATACCACAATGAGAAAGACAAACCCATCCAAATGTCAAAAGTGCCTCATTAATTAAATTGGAGAAGATTGTTTCAAGTCTGGGCTATTGTAAACAGTACTGGGTTGATCATTGTTGCACATGTCTTTTCCTGCCCATATATTCAGTAGAGCAATAGCTGGGAAATAGGTGATACCTTTGTTAGCTTTGAATATGATCATGATCATATGATCATCATTTTGAATATGAATATGATCAATCAATTTTCCTGAGAGGTTGTATAATATTTATATTGCCACATGAAATATATGAGTATTCTAATAGCTCTGTAACCTTGTTTCCACTTGTTTCCATCTGTTTGTAGGTTTAATTGTATTGTTGAGTATATTGTATTATTCTGGCTTGAATTTGATTTATCTGGTGACAACTGTGGCTGAGAAAAATTTCACATTTTGGGGGATTTGCACCAAAAGTTGTTTTGACATTCCTGTTCAAAATTCTCCACCCACTTTACATCCTTCCTTTTTCTTTTTAACTTATGTTGTTCAATGCATCAAAGTTTAACAATTCACCAGTTTACGTATTATTTTATTTTTCAGTTGAAAGTATTTTATTATTTAACATTATTAAAATAAATTGAAATATTTTAAAATTTTCCTTGTAACTTCCTCTTTGACTCATGGGTTATTTAGAAATCAGATATTTGAGGAATATAGGATAACTGGTTATTGTAGATATTTTGGAATTGGATTTTTTTTCTAGCTATACTTAATGCATTAGAGGAATACAAAAAACAAAAATAAAAACTGAAGGTGATTAGCCATCAATTAATACCTAAGTGTAAAAGCCGATGTATTATTTTTGAAACATATAAAAGAGGCTCTGATCTCTTATAGTCAAAAGGTTGCAAAAACTGGCAACAAGGCCTACTACAAAATTATCAGGGTAGAATAATTGCAATAAATAATGTGGAAAAAAATATACAAAAATAATGAACTGTCACCATATTTTGCACTTGGATTAGGCAGAGTTCTTAATAGAATTCCAAAAGCATAAATCATAAAAGAAAGATACTCTTTTTTTAATAGAAATGGATAAGAACACATTAATTGGCTCACTGATCGCCTTACTTTTACTTGAGGCCCTGTTAACACTCCAGCAAAGATACCACATATGGCATAACAGCTTCAATTTTCATTAGAACTTGTCTATTGACATCTAATACAATGCGTTTGGTTCTGTAGGAACCAGACAGGTGAATTATATGGAGATACACAGAGACCTCCACCCTTTAATCTTTATGTCTGTAAGGCTGATACTAATTCTTCCATTACCCTCCAGAACTAATGTTTTGTGTGTGTTTGTGTGTGTGTGTGTGTGTGTGTGGGTGGGGGTGTTCATGGTGTTGTATTTGTATTTCTATTTTTATTTACTATGTAGCAGATGTGCAAATTTATAGAAATCACTCAATAATTATATTACAAGCAGGTGAACTTTAGTTAAGCAATACATTTTTAGTGTGATATGCATAAATAAAAAAAAAAGCAAACAAACAAAAAAGAACACTACCAGTCACCCAGGTTATGAAATGTGCTGACATAAACATAAGAGGAAAAAATATCAAACCTCTATTTTTTTCAAAAAGAATAATTATCAGAGTAGCAAAGTATATAAAACGTTGGTATAAAAATGCAGAGTACAATGTATGCAAAATTGTGGGAAAACAACTATTTAACACGTGTTTCTGAGTCCTATCTCTGTCCTAAATCTATCAGGCTATTAACTATATTAGCATGTTTATTGAATACCTACCACTTCTATGGTACCGTAGTTACCATTTATTCCCCTTTACTTATTTATAACCTCTTGAAGTATAAATACTAGGCTACTTATTGTAAAACTTGAGTGTGAACATAGAAATACAGTGAGCAAGCTGAAGACCAAAGGAGCCAACCTAGAGTTCTGCCCCCAATTTCCTCACTCTTTACTCTCTAACAATTATCACTGAAAATTCAACAAATCACAATGAGTATAACTCAGTGTTTCTTGGTATAATATGGACATTTTAGTACATACGAGTACTCTACCACTTATATATTTATTTATCTCTTTGTGCATTTTTTTTATTGTTAAATTTATTAGACATTGGTTAGTAAAAATTAGATGCTCTAAGAAATTAGAAATGCCCAGAGACATGATTTTCTTCATTTTTTAAATTGTTTTTGACAGAGAGAGAGAGGGAGAGAGAGAGAGAGAGAGAGAGAGAGAGAGATACAGAGAAAGAGAGAACTGAATTGTGGGCACTCCCCAGTTCAGCATATGGGTTCGCAAGGGCCGGGGCCGGGATTCGATCCTGGGTCCCTGGAGCTGCAAAGTGAGCACTTAACTCACTGAGTCATCCTGGCTTCCCCAACATAATTTTCTTTCAGATAAATTCCAGAACAATGGGTAAGTGAGTTTTAAAAGTCTAAGGTCAAGAAAATTTTAATAAAATTTTTTCAAACAGATAATTTATAAAAATTTAGAAAGATAATGAATGACCCATAAAAGCCAATGAGAATGTAAAAATAATAATGACATTTAACTAAAGTTATTATTAAAGTTATTTTTTGGTAGACAAATAGATGAGTAGGGTTCATTTCTTCATTCCATCATATAGACTTTTATTCAGCAAATGATTATTGAGTGCCAGAGACTCATTAAAGGATAGGAGATTGGCTTGTGAATAAACAAATAATAAAAGGTCCTGCCCAATGGATGAGAATGAAAAAGGATACCACATGCTTACTTAATATAAGTATTATTTAAGCCTATAAATATATATCTATATTTATATCTATACCTATACCTATATCTAAATCTATCATCTATCTATACAGGATGTATGACATGAAAAGTCAAGTAGTAACAAGTACTATGAAAAACCTTAAAACAGTATAAGGAGATAAAAAATGTCAGAAGAAGCATATTCTTTCTTTGAAATGGGATAATTAGGGAAGACATGTACTAGATGTCTAGTGAAGGGATGTCACATTTAAGTAGCTGGTACATAGTGAAGGAGAAAGCCACGTTTATGTGTAAGGGAAGAAAATTCATGTAAGAAAATTAGATATTGTAAATTTTTTAAAGAAAGACGATGTTTTATAAGAATGGTAGGAGGTGACTTGAGTTTAGATCATCTAGGCACTTTTAGGAAAGATATTGATGCCCTGGGATCAGGGCTGTAACATAATCAGATTTGAAATATTATTTTTGATCCTGTGCAGAGAATAGTCAGTATAAGCAGATAGATGAGATAAAATGCTAAAGATAGAGAGTAAAAATATTTTAACATGGCTATTGATAAATCCATTTTTTTATATTTTTGAGAAATTGATGGAAAATTTTCAATTTCCTGATAATATAGTTAGATACACTTAATAACTTCTCTGTCAGAATACCAAGAGAATGTTGATTAACAACTCAATGTCAAAGTGAAGTGAACTGAGGCATAGGACATAGTTTTTAATATTATGCTGTTGAATATCTTTATCTGTGATTAAGTTGGGTGCATGGGGAGCGTGCTAATGAAACTCACAGATGACCTTAACCTGGCAGTAGTCCATTGCAACTGATAGGCAGGCTATAAAATTACCACAACTGATAGAAAAAAATATATATAGTCACATCTTCCAAAGAAACTGTACATTGCTTCAGAGAAGAAAAATCTAACATACCAGATAAAAATTTCAGACAAAGCCAATATCACCAATCTTGTTAGCTCCTATGTCCCGTAAAAAGTTTGAGCAACAAAGTGGAGATCAGACTATAGCTACAAAATCAGATAAAAACAAGAAAGAGTGCCATCAAAGTGTCAAAAGTTTTCATAAATTTCTGGCAGTAAAATGAAGGTGTTGGATTCTATACAGAAACAAAACCACAGTTTAAATCAATATCAAAAATATATTGTTGATGCAGTAGGAATATTTCAAGGGATTTATAAACCAGAGTTAATAGAAATAGTATTGAACCCTCTGGCATTCATAGAGTTATTAAGTGGATAGCTTTAATATAGGTGGGTTTGGCTAGTCAGTGCTAGCACTGAAGAACGAGGGAAATGCTTTAGAGAAATAAATTCCACCGAATCCTACTGATTTCATACATTCACCAGAATTATATACATAAAACAAAGACTAGTGAATAAGAATTATCCAATTCAAAAGATAAGAAAATAGTCAGAAAGAAAAGTAATTCCAAGGAGGAAAGTCACCAAATTAAAATATCCAAGGACTGTCCAGGGAGCATCCAGCCATATAATATGAAAAAGAGTCATTTATGGCTAGATATTTTCTGGACAGCTTAACTTGCTGAGCCATCCTGGCTCCCCAACCTTCTACTTAAGAGTTCTTTTTCTTTTTTTCTTATTTATTTATTTATTTATTGTTAAATTTATTGGGGTGACATTAATTGATATCAATTACTTTGTTTTCAATTTTTTTTTTATTCTCATCTCTCTATGTTGAAATTATTGGCACATTTTTATTTTATTTACAGACATATCACAAATCCCCTCTCTTTGCTATTATTACTTTACATAAATCTGTTCATCAGATCTATTTCAGGATTAACAGAGTAGTATTCTCTCTTAACTCCCTTCAAAATTTACCCACTCTCAATTTGTTCTCTATGCATCGATTCATTTGCTCCCTGTACTTCAACCAGAATTATTTTTCCATGGCTACTGAAATCCTGAACATACTTTGTTTAAAGCCTTAATGGATTCCTATTAAGCTTGGAATAAAATCCAAACTTCATGTGGTATTCTAAAAAGCTTGACATTAAGGCCTCGTTGGCCAATATTATTTCTTGTCATTCAAGTATCATACTATCACCAGAGTCCAGCTTTTCCTAGAAATTTTACAGCTATCCATTCTTAATCTCAATTAACATATTTAACTTTTATTATATAATTAACTACTACTGATCAAGTCATTATAGTTTAATTTCTTTTCCATCTCTTTTTACTAGGAGGTAAGTTTTCTTAAATAGTGACCTTATCTTTTTCTTATTTATCTCAATCTCCCCAGAACCTAGAATAGCATTTGACAATACAGTGAGTTTATAAGTATTTAGAATAAATTAAGGACTCAGTTACCTGGAACTTCATTGTTCTGAAATCTCCACAATTGACCAAGGATGCTGCCCATATTGTTCATTACCAATTTTTACCTCTATAGTTATAACATAGGCAGTGAAAAAGGATTTATAGATTTTGAGCAACAAGTGTTACTTAGTGTAAAGGATTTTGTTTCTTAATGAAAAAAATTATTCTCGATTATCTGTAGATGGAGTCACTGAATTGATGTACTAGCCAATGACTGGCTTACTCCCTCTTTTTTGGTTAAAAAGGCAGAGCTAAATTTACACTGAACTGCTGTGTTGGAGGATTAGACTGAAAATCCTAGTTTCTTGTGGCTGTAGTTCCATGTGTTTTACCCACTCATTTCAGATCTAATAGTTTTGTTCTTCAATTCCTGAGGTAACTGGCAGTTATCAATAAACCACTTCTTTTGTACAGGTGAATATGTCTAGGACTTAAATGCTGGCTTGCAATTCTTCATCTTGCTTTCTGTAGCTAATCTATTCTAGGATACCTAGAATTAATTAGATATTTAAGTTGCTTTTAATGACATCATTATATTCAGTCAAAAATTGTTATTAGTGTAATAAAATAGTAATAGCACAATTTGTTATTTATTGAATGAGTAAGTATCCAACAATATACTCAAACATAATATTCACTATGAAACTATATTCTTTCAAGTAATTCTTTTTAAATTAAATTTATTGGAGGGAACATTGGTTAGTAACATTATATAATTTTCAGGTGTATACATTGCAGTTCATATATGTACACCGTGATTACTCTTCTCATTACCATTTTTGTATGGGAAAACTGAGACTCAAAGATTTATGAAACTCAAATTCAGAAACTCAAATGCATACAGTTGGATTTCAGATACCTCAGTTTTATACACACTGTGTTATAGAGCAACATTATTTTTCTCAGAAAAAATAAAGAAACAAGCAACAACAACAAAACACTACCGGGCTCCCTCGGGTTCCATAAGACAGAAAAATGACAGGTTTATCTTCCTCAATTTCAAGCCATCAAAATCAGGGAGTTTCTAATAGCCTATACTTGTGAAGAAAAATTCAAAACTAGATTAAAATATTTAAAAGTTTCAAAAAAGATGGCAATACTGTATACCACACAATAAAACAGTTTAATTAGAACAAATATAAACCTCATTTGAAGATAAAGATCAGAAACTTCAATCACATTTTACATAGCTGTGTTTTGGTCTGTTTCAGGGCTGACCTATTGTACATTAAGTGCTGAACAGGAGGATATAATAGGTAAAGCTTATCTGGTACTTAGGACAAAACAAAATACAAGAATTCACAGTAAACAGGAATAGCCTCTTCTTTTTATAATATCTTCTTGTTACAGTCTTTTGAAAAAGAGGAGAAAATACAATTTAGCTTACTGAGAGATCATTTTAACTCTTTAGATAGCCTAACTTCAGTTTGCCAGTTATACAACTTTTCAAGAAATAAACTTAAATTGTTAAAATACCTATCCCATTGACATGGATAATTATTAAGAAAATTATTCAAATTGATTGTCACCAATTTGAAAGCTACAGAAGTTAAAGCTACTGAGGTCAAGATCCCTATCTTCCTTCACTTGTTTTATTTTTTATAACTTTTAGATGATTCTATTGTGCCTGCATATACACATGCATGCGTGCTCATACACACACACACACACACACACACACACACACACACACAAAGTAAATCTAAAATCTGAGTGAGAGAAATGTTTTAAGTAAAAATAAATCTTTAAACTTCTCTTAGAAATGAAAAAATAGAACCAATCAAATGATGGGAAACAAATGATAGGCATGAAGGGACAACTTTAAAATTTATATCTCTATAACCATTGTTTTTATTACTGATGTTCTTATTGGCAAAACTCAAAGTTCTAGTCATGAACCTTCATTTTATGACCAATCCAAACAATTGTTTATTTGCACAAACAAAAAGCATCGCAAAAAACTGTTTTCTTCCAATTAACTTTTTCTAGTTATTTAGATGAGAGACTTGAATTAAATTAGCATCTTAGAAATATAATATTAAAAGTAAAAGGAAAAGTGGAATCATAACCCGTTATTGTATCATATTGCATAGGCTGTATCACTTGTAGTGTGGTTTGCAGAAGTGGACTAAGTCTTTTTAAAGAGGGAAAGAAAGAAAGGCTATCCAAGATACCAAGAATTTACCTCTAATTATCTGCTATCTCATATATACCATTGTGTGTTTGTATTCAGAGACTATATTATAGCCTTAGGGAGAAGCATATGCTTCATCTATGAGGCAGAATCTTGTAGAAGCTGTTTATGATCATAAAATGCATAGAAAAATTGGCTCAGCATCAAATATTTATTATATTCCCTTTCTTAAATAAATAATAATCTTTATTAGGCTGAAAAAGTATTGGGCATCAAGAACTATTTATGTTCATACTTTTCCTAGATAAGTAAATGTACTTCCTTATGAATGTTACTATAATTTTTATCTAATGGATGCCAAATTAAATTCAATGAATTTTCCATATATTATATATTCTAATCCCACAAGGGGAACATTTTATTAAAAAGTTACTCAAATTTTCAAAATGAGATAAAACGAATCACGCTTAACCATGGGCTCCTTGCATAGCAGTATAAAACTATTTGATTGAAGAAGTATTCTTTTTGTTTAATTAAAGAATAATAATTTAATATTGAACCTGTGATTCTGTATGACTGTGGGCTCTTGAGGAAGTAATATTAAATCTGAAATATGCCTACACTACTTTTATCTGTATGACCTTGAGGAAGATCCCTTATACATATGTAAATTGGGATAAAATTCATTACCTACCCTACAGGCTAGTTGTGAGACATAAGTAATAAGCAATATGAATTTCTTCAGAAAATTTTGGATACAGACCTCTTATTTCTTAGTTTCTATTGACTGTCCCCTCTTTCTCTCAACTTTTCTAGTTAGATCAAGTACCATGCCATCAAGTGTGAGATGTGGTTTCTTGAACAACAGCACAAGTTCCGAAAGCTTAGGAGAGTTTGCTTAGCATGGATTGAAGTTTATCCAAAGAGAAATGGCTGGCAGAAGATAGCCAGTTTTACGCATTTGTTGCACCTTTTCATTGGAAATCCTTGTGCTGAGTCAGCACCCCTACTAAGAAACCTTCAGAGTTTGTTCCTCAGGATACTAGTGAAGCAGATGCCTACAGGGTAAAAAAATCTTCCTCTTATTTCAAATTGTTCTTTACCTCATTTCCTTTTTTCTCCACCATTATCACCCTACATTTGCTTTCTAGAGAACATGGGTTAAGACACATGGCAAGTAGCAATAGTCAATTGTTTATATACATTAGGAATTAGTATTATTATTATGTAATATTTTTGAAGTTGGAGAATGGCTGTATGGAGTTGTAAACTATAGAACATCGCCCCTTATTTTGATATTAGCAGTGTGAGAAATCAATGTTGCATTAAAGGTGATTGTTTTGAAATTCCCTTGGCTGATGATACAGAATAATTAAGCACTAATTGAAACTCCTGCTTGTGTTTTGCTGTGACTTGAAGGCAATAAAATTCAATTTTTGTTCCTATTTAGAAGTAGCATGAAATAATAGATGCAATATATATTTTTTATTATTAAATTTTGGGGGTGACGTTGGTTAGTAAAATTATATAAGTATCAGATGTACAATTTTACATCACATTGTCTACATGTTGCACTGTGTGCTCACCATCCAGAGTCAGTTCTCCTTCCATCACCATGTATGTGAATCCCCCTTCCTCCTCTATCACCCCCTAACCCCCTTACCCTCAGGTAACCACTAAACTTTTGTTTGTGTCCAGAGTTTTTGTTTCTTTGTTGCTGTCAGTTTTATCTCATGTGTGAGTGAAGTCATATGGTTCTTGATGTTTTCTGTCAAACTTATTTTATTTAGCATGATGATCTCAAGGTCTGTCCATATTGTTACAAATGGCAGTACCGGATAACATTTTTCTCTCTCTCTTCCTCCTTGCCTCCCTGCTTCCCTTCCTTCCTCCCTCTCTCTTTTTTTTCACCTTGTGTTGAGGATAAATATTTGCTTTAAGTCCTTAGCAGCAGTATTTTTATGGATGCAAACCATAGAACACAATTGGGTGTGTGGAAAGACAGATAGCTTCTGCATGGATTGTATAATAGGTTTTTTAAAAGTTATTTTGAATGTCAATTTTTTATTTCTATGTTCTTATTTCCATTTCTTTAGTGGACCTCTGTATATTGAATTCTCTCATCTGAAGATAAAAGATGACATAAAAAAAAACAATGAGAAACTATTGTAGGGAATAAAATCACTAGATATGGAAAATAACTTAAAAATTCCATAGGAGCGCTGATTCTGGGTGGTGAGCATGTAATGCATTGCATAGATGATGTAATGTAGAGTTGTATACCTGGAAACTGTATTGCTGACCAATGTAACCCCAACAAATTTAACAATAAAAAAATCATTAGTAAAAAAAAATTCCATATGAATATTGACAACATAAAACAGTAATGGTAATGTTGGTAATTAAAAATATACAGAGAACTAAAATAAATGTAAAGAATAAGAAAATCTGAAATGAAATCAGTATGTTTTAAATGATCTCTAACAATATTTTCTCAGGTGGTAAAGATAACATATTTATTATACTAAATTAGAAATAATAGTTATAATATCTAGGATAACTATTAAAATACTACTAAATGTAATTAATAAGCAAAATACAGAAAAATAATTGAAAAGTCTTTGATTAATTTAACGACACAAAAGGCATGGAAATAAACAACAAAAACAAATAAGAAATTAATGAGCCT
The DNA here is from genome assembly GCA_004027555.1 of Craseonycteris thonglongyai. Taxonomy (NCBI): domain Eukaryota; kingdom Metazoa; phylum Chordata; class Mammalia; order Chiroptera; family Craseonycteridae; genus Craseonycteris; species Craseonycteris thonglongyai. The sequence goes on along the minus strand of PVKE010013635.1, from coordinate 1,652 downwards.
AATTGAAAACAAGTTAGATGGCATATTAACACCTATTTCAGTAATTATTATAAATGCAAATGAAGTTAATACTTTATTGTGACTAAAACAGCCACACAATTAAAAAAAGCAAAAATAAAAAAACAACAACAAAAACTAACATTTTGCTGTTTGTGACAAACTTAAAGCAGAAAATTAAATGAAAAGAAAAATGGGAAGCCGGATGGCTCAGTGGGTTAGGCGCTCACTTTGTAGCCCCAGGGACTGAGGATCGAATACCAGCCCTGGCCCGTGTGAACCCATATGCTGTACTGGGGAGTGCCCCCAGTTCAGTTCTCACCGGGGCGAGACCCCGGCCCAGTTCCTGCCCTGTGCAGCCCCGCCCACCTGTGGAATGAAACTATGGAAAAACGAATGATGTGCAACTATGGAGACGGTTCTGGGCCCTCCCCCTTCTCTCTGTCTCTGACTGTATCTCTCTCTCTCTCTCAAAAATAGTAAATAAATCTTAAAAAATATATAAAAATAAAAATAAATAAATAAATGAAAAGAAAAGGTTAATATGCAAATATCAACAACAACCCATAAAACTGATGTAGTTTTGCTAATATAAAGCAAAATAAATGTTAAAGAAAGAAGCACTACCAGATATAAATAGGTAATTCATAGAATTAAAGGGGTTAATCTAATAGGCCATGCCACCATCCTAAATGTATGCGTGTTTAATAACAGCTTTAGACATAGATGTGAAGCGAAAATGGTAGTTGCAGCAAGGACCACGAGGTTACCCCTCCGTAAAAGCTGTGAAAAACTGGCAAAAATTGTCGGAATCAGTATTCAACCTAGGAGGAATTTAGTCAAGGCAAACAATTTAATCCTTGTAAGAACAGAGAGCTTTGTGACATTTTAACTTATCCCAGGAGCGAATCCACTTTCTAGCACACTGGTAGCCTTCTAAAGTAATAGCCTGCTTTCACCGTACAGGTGGGAGTAGAACAGAGCTAGATTTTTTTAAAGCCACATACCCAAAAACAGTCATTTGAACTGTCCAGCAGTTCCCTGGTCAACACTGCTAGAAAGGCACATTTTTAATCGACCTCGTTCAACCTCACCCAGTGCTAAAAGCATTTCTCCATATGTCAGAGGTTATTTATCAAATACTTTAACATTGTGACCAACTGAGGTGATGAAAAACAATTGTAGCAAACAATAGACTAATCAAAAGTCTTAAAAGAAAAAGCTGAGTAGTAAGATGTATGCAGAGTCTTTGAAAATCTCTATGTAGTATTTCAGGAATTTAAAAGACCACACATAAGACTAAAGCTTTGTACAGGCTTAGATTTAGAATGCCCTAAGTTCTCACTTCTAACCGATACTACACAAGCAGGAAGTGAAGGCTGAAGCAAAGTTGTAGACCTCCTGGTGAATGTAGACTCAACTAAAACCAGGAATCAAAGAGGGAAGATTATTACTGACCTTTTAAAAATAAATAGTGGTTTTAAGAGAATATTATGAAAACTTGTTTCATAACAAATTAGATAATCTACAGGAAATGGACAAATTTTAAAACAAACAAACTACCAAAGCAGACTGAAAAATAAAAATTCTTTTTTTTTAAATATTTTATTTATTTATTTTTGACAGAGAGAGAGAGAGAGAGAGAGAGAGAGAGA
>PVKE010013634.1:0-36256 GCA_004027555.1 Craseonycteris thonglongyai | reverse complement strand
GTGTGGCAGAATACAGCCCACTCACCTCAGTGACATACCTGGGACCCGAGCTGGGGCAGACAGGACTCTAGCCTCTCTCTGTTAACATGGCACAATGGAAATCCAGAAAAGTGCCCTGTGCTGGCTGCTATAAGTGAGGCGGGTTTAGGAAGGCCCAGGCAGGCGTGAGCTGAGAGGATGGAGGCTGCTCTTATCTGTGGTTGCAGTAGAGGCTAGGTGTGTGGTACAAAGCCAGTCTCCAAAACCAGCCAACATGGAAGTTGCCCAAGGCCCTAAAGAGAAGGGTGTAAGTCAGGACCTGTTGAAACCTCTGGAAAAAGAGTTTTAAATCCAGGCACAAGGGCCAGAGGCCTGCAAGGGGTCATGGCCAGCTTCGATGTGGGTGGAAAATTCAAGTACCACTTGCTTCTGGCTTGTTTTTCCTGCTGACTGGGCTAATAGCCCTTGCCCCTGAGCCACACAGAGACCAGAGCCTGGGCTTCCCCCACGGGGATGAGATCTGGAGCCAGCTCTGCCCCAGCATAGCTCTGTGGCCTCAGGAAGGTTCCCTTACCTCACTGGCCTGTTTCCCCACCTGGAAAGTCTATGCTCTGGACTCGCTAAGTGCCAGGCCCCTTCTCATTCTAACATCCTCTCCCTGCTGCTGGTCCCTCATCTCTGTCCTCATAGCAGTGAAAACTGTGGCCTCTGCAAACAAAATCTACATCCTAGCTCAAGTGTTTCTGGAAAAGTCTGACAGGAATCATACATGTGTGATGCACAGCATTGAAAGCTATCCTGACTGCTCCACTTCCCTCACACCTCACATCACGCCATGGCTTCCCACCCTCACTCTTTGCTCTGCACACAACCCTCAGCCCCAGACCCCCAGGCCAGGGACCCTGCTCCTGGACATCAGTGAATCTGCTCATGTCATGAATTATGCCACTACATTCCCGTCTATCTGCCTTGTCTCGCTGTCATCTCTTCATTCTCTTCTGGCTTGCCAGGTGGACAAGGGGATTGAGAGTTCCCTGTACTGACAGACTGTGGCAATAAGGGGTTCAAGGGGGGCCTCCCCAACCTGGGCAGGTGAACTTGGAGGCAGAGCCTATGTGCGTGTGAGAAGCTAAGGTATTTCAAGACTGGGGAGGTGGTAACTTGGGCTCTTAAAACTCTACACATCTGAATTTATGAGACTATAATGCTATCAATAAAAATATATTTTTACATATATTTAGGAAAGTAGATAGCTCATTGTTCTGTATCTGAGACACAGCAACAAACAAATGTTACAGTCCTTTGTCCTGGAGTTTATGTCACATAAATAACTGTGTACATCTCAGCCATGTGTATACTGGTTGAGCCTTACCTCTTCATGACCTCTAGTGGCAGAAGAAGGGCTTAGCTCTTTAATGGCACAGCTGCTGTGACGCTGCTTCTGCACAAACAGCTCTCTGCAGTGGGGGCCATTTCTTGTCTTCATCCTTTGGGTATTGGGGCACAGGCACTTCCTGAGAACCATTAGTGTGTCTGATGGAGGGGGGCTGCCTCAGGTTCCCCAGGAGGAAGACTGTGTTAGTTCAGCTTCTCTAATGCCTTTCTAAAATCCCCCCCAAAAATTGAATTTCAAATACGGTACCATCAGCCCCCTGGGTGTCAGTTAAGGGACCACCAGACTGCTGCACTGACTGTTGATTTTCCAGCTAGCACTCATTGCAAAAATGTTAGTTTGCACATGAAAGAACAGTTCTCTCTCACTCTTTCTCTCCTGCTCCCTCTCCCACCCCAATTTAGCATATCTCTCCTGCTCTCCCTCTCTTTCCCCCTCTTCCCTTGACTACCCACTATTGGATTTGTGTGGGACAGCACATGGCCCGTCTTGCTGTAGACATTCATCCTATGACCCTAAGGGAAGCCAAACTTAGGTGGAAGCTCACACTGAAGATGGCAGAGCAGTGAAACAGAGAGAAATCAGGTCACTGAGGATGGCTTTGAGCTGCTGACCTTGGCCAAGCCTGGGCCCTCCACTCTGAATTTGCAGTTATGGGAAATAATAAACTTCCATATTGTTTAGACAAGTCTGAGTCAATCTTTTTAGTTTTATTTTTTAAATGAAGATCTTACCATTGCACACTCAGCTTAGAATCATTGTCTGTGACCTTCAGGATGAAGTACCACCTCTTTAACTCAGCTCAGGGCACAGTTCATTGGTCCCCACCTCTACTCAGAGTAACTCACTTGGATTTGCTCAAATGAACTCTCTGCTCCAGCAACACAAAACTATTATCAGTTTCCCAGACCTTCCAATGGCTTCACTCCTCCATGCCTTTGAGGAGGATATTCTCTGCTGGAATGGGCACCCCTATTTTCAACTGAACACATATTCTGCCTTCAAAATTCAAAGCATTATCTCCTCTGAGCAACTGTTCCTGAGCCCCAAGGAACAGGACGGTAGAGGGATTGAAAGTACAGGCTGGGGCTGGGGCTGGGGCTGGGGTGGAGAGGACACTGCCCAGAATGGGGAAGATATGAAAAGACAAAAAGGGAAGATGGAAAGAAACCGAATTCTGGACAAAGCATTTGAGTCCTGGATCAAGCTTCGCCTGAAGGCAAAGCTACCATCAGACTTTAATTTTGTGACTTTTAAATTTTGCGACTTTTAAATTTTGCTGTACTGTTCAGTTGAGTAAGATTTCTCCTTTTTTTTTTTTCCTTTTTTTCTTGCAATGAAAAGCATTCCAACTAGCTTTTCTGGAATTTACATCCACACCATGCTTTGCTGTATACTGGCTGCTCCTTCAGTTTCTATTCTCTGCATTAGAAGATGCTCAGTAAGAGCTTGCTGAAATACATCTATTTCAAAAATTCTTAATATTGTTGGTTCCAAAAGTGCTGAATTCTAGTAAGGAACAATCCTGGTTCTTCCTAAGAGCAAAACTAAGTGTGCTCAGTGTGTCACATGTAAAATTCATTGAGGGCATTGGATAAAAACATTAAAATTACACACTTTTATTAAAAAGCCAATTTTGGATTTGAAGTACACAGCCCCCGAAACATCTAATTTTTTCCAATATGACTGTAGACTTAGGCATCTATTAAGATTATTTGTTTCCTTTTCCCAGAGGCCTCATTGCCACCCAGCAGCAAAGGTCTGGAAAGACTGATTTGCAAAACGGGCTTCTGTTTCCCTTACCCGTGCCCAAGCCTAGTTTTCTGTACTCACTGTGAAGTTCTAGCTCAGGGAGTTGGCATAACAGACCTTCTTGAAGGCAGCTGAAACCTGGAGGGGCTCTTGCTGTGCTTCCGCTCTTTCCTCATTTCTCCTTCTGGGCAGATGATCCAGCACACAGAGATGCCGACCTCATCACCCTGCCTGGGTGACCATATGGAGATAATGGTGTCAAGTCGTTAAGAGTTTGGAATTTGGCAACATCACTGAGCAGTTATTTAGCTTGATAGCTGAGCAGCACAAGCTTCCTGCTGCCCTCCCCGGCTAAGGTGGTCCTACCTGCAGAGCCCAGAGAAGATGAATGGCAGGCCAAGACACAGGGCCTGGAGCTGCAATGACAATGTGGACTATCTGACACAATCACTCTCTGATTACAAGTGGGAGAAACCCAGGTTAAGAAAAAGAAAAGACAAAGTTGAAAATTACATAACTAAAAAGGTCAGGGCTTCAGGCACAGCTGGACCCAGGTGATCAACAGACCCTATAAGCCAACACTGACAGCTGAGGAACTTGTCACAGAAAAACTTCTCTTTGCCTGTTGCTATGGCAACAGCTGTTGAGCTCCCCATGAGCCCAATGTGGTTCCTTGCTCTTCATGGTGGACAGAGGGTGGTTATAGGGCTCTGCCTGGCCGGGCCAGAGTCGCTTGATTATTTCTGATCACAAGGTATATTTGTGTGCTAAGCCTGCTATATCAAAGTACCTAAAACTGGAGGGGCTTCAAGCAACAAAAATGTTTTGTCTCACAGCCCAGAAGTCTAAAGCAAAAGTGTTGGCAGGGTTCCAGCCACTTTCTAGCAACCTTGGGTGTTCCTTGGTTCTCAGCAGCATCACTCCAGTCTTTTGCCTTCACGAGACCTTCTCCCCGCGTCTCTTCACATAGTCTTCCCTGTGTGTCTCTGTGCCCAAATTTCCCCCCTTTTTAAGGATGCCAGTCCTATTTGGATGAGTCGGCCCTGCTCTGATGACTCCTCTTAACTAGTTACATCTTCACAAACCCTATTTCTGATAACACCACTTCTGAAGCACTGAGGGTTAAGACTTCCATGCAACATTTCAAGGTTGGGAGTTGGAGTTGAGGCATAACTCAATTTATAACACAGAGGGTGGGTAAGGTAAAACTAAAATAGCTCTTGTCAATTTTTCCAAGTGTGAAATTGGTATAATAATAGCATCTTCTATAGCGATCTGATGTGAGGAGTCAATGACAAAATTCATGGAAAGTAATGAGCCCATGCCCTGGTTCATGGTAGACACACACTTCTTGCTTTTATACCTTCTACAATGGAGTCAAAACATACATACATTTAACTTGTGCAGTTTCAACTATATGTGCTAACAGAGAGGGGGAGGAGTGAAATTATTTAAATAAATTAAAGCTATTACATAATAAGGGGACTTCACCCACTATCCACTCAGAGAGGGGAACCATTGATTGAAGGAAAAACTGGAGTTGAGACTGTTTTCTCAGACAGCCTGGGCCCCAGCATTGCTCACATAAAAGTGGCCCACCACTAGGAGAAGTGAGTCCAGCATGGGGAGATGTTTATGATGGCCACATATGTCCCCAAATGCAGGCCTGCCACTTCACTGGGTGCCCAGCCTGCAAAGAGGCCCCAGGAGAGGCTGGAGGAGACACCAGCATGCTGACTCACCACTGATTATTTCCTACAAATCATAAAGATATTGGTACTCTGTACCTATTATTTGGTGCTTGAGCAGGCATAGTAGGCACTGCTCTTAGCCTCTTAATTTGAGCTGAACTGGGCCAGCCAGGGGCTCTCTTAGGTGATGATCAAATCTACAATGTAATAATCACTGCTTATGCATTCATAATAATCTTGTTCATAGTCATGCCAATTATAATTGGAGGCTTTGGAAATTGACTGGTACCACTAATAATTGGTGCACTGGACATGGCCTTTCCACAAATAAATAATATGAGCTTCTAACTTCTCCCTCCCTCTTTTCTACTCTTACTAGCCTCCTCCACAGTAGAAGCAGGCATTGGTGCAGGCTGAACTGTATATCCACCCTTGGCTGGTAACCTAGCTTATGCAGGAGCCTCAGTAGATTTAGCTATTTTCTCCCAACATTTAGCTGGGGCCTCTTCCATTGTAGGTGCTATCAACTTCATTACTACAATTATTAATATAAAACTCCCTGCCCTCTCCCAATACCAAACACCCCTTTTCATTTGATCTGTCTTAATCACAGGAGTATTTCTCCTTCTATCCCTTCCAGTCCTAGCAGCTGGGATCAAAATGCTACTAACTGACCACAACCTAAACACAACATTCTTTGATCCCACTGGAGGAGGGGATTCTATTCTCTATCAACACTTATTCTAATTTTTTGGTCACCCTGAAGTTTATATTCTCATTTTGCCCGGATTCAGGATTATCTTCCACATCGTAACATACTACTCAGGAAAAAATGAACCTTTTCGTTATATAGGCATGGTCTGAGCCAAGGTATTTATTGGGTTCCTTGGCTTTATAGTATGAGCCCACCACATATTCAGTAGGAATGGATATTGATACACGAGCCTACTTCACATTTGTCATTATAATTATTGCTATTCCTACAGGAGTTAAAGTTTTCATCTGACTAGCAACTCTTCATGGAGGCAATATCAAATGATCATCCACCATACTATGGGGCCTTGGATTCATTTTCCTCTTTACCGTGGGAGGACTGACTAAAATAATTTTTGTCAACTCATCACTGGACATCATACTCCACGACACATACTAGGTTGTAGCTTACTTTCACTATGTTATGTCTATAGAAGCTGTCTTTGCTATTATAGGTGGATTAGTCCACTGATTTCCACTATTCTTAGGCTATACACTAAGCACAACTTGAGCAAAAATTCACTTCCTAATCATATTCATAGGTGTGAATATAACTCTCTTCCCCCAACACTTCCTAGGACTGTCCGGAATACCACGACAATACTCTGACTACCCAGATGCCTATACAACATGAAATACCGTTTCATCCATAGGCTAATTAATTTCATTAAGAGCAGTTATTCTAATAGTATTCATAGCCTGAGAAGCCTTTGCTTCCAAACGAGAAGTCACAACAGTAGAACTAACTACCACAAACCTAGAATGACTTCATGAATGCCTTCCCCCATATCATACATTCGAAGAGCCTACCTACGTAAGCCTAAAATAAGAAAGGAAGGAATCGAACACCCTTAAGTTGGTTTCAAGCCAGCCCCATATCTGATATGTCTTTCTCTACAAACGAGGTATTAGTAAAATTTACATAACTTTGTCAAAGTTAAATTATAAGATCAACCCCTTTATACCTCCATGGCATACCCTTTCCAATTTGGCTTCCAAGATGCAACTTCCCCCATTATGAAAGAGCTCCTACACTTTCATTACCATGCACTTATAATCGTTTTCCTAATTAGCTCCCTAGTTCTCTACATCATCTCACTCATGCTAATAACTAGCTTAACCCATACAAGCACAATAGATGCACAAGAAGTTGAAACCATCTGAACAATCCTGCCAGCAATCATCCTTATTATAATTGCACTCTTATCCTTACAAATCCTGTACATAATGGACGAGATCAACAACACTTCCCTAACTGTAAAAACCATAGGTCACCAATGGTACTAAAGCTACCAATATACTGATTACGAAGACCTCAATTTTGACTCATATATAGTCCCAACATCAGAGTTAAAACCAGGGGAGCTATGGCTATGAGAAGTAGACAACTGAGTAGTACTTCCAATAGAAATGGCTATCAGCATTCTAATCTCCTCTGAAGACGTCCTACACTCATGAGCTGTCCCATCCCTAGGCCTAAAAACAGACGCTATCCCTGGCCGTCTAAACCAAACAACTATTATATCAACATGACCTGGTTTATTCTATGGCCAGTGCTCCAAGATCTGCGGGTCAAACCATAGCTTTATACCTATCGTCTTAGAACTAGTCCCATTAAAGCACTTTGAAAATGATCTTCATCAATGCTATATTCTCATTAAGAAGCTAATGTAGCATTAACCTTTTAAGTTAAAGACTGAGAGCCCCAACCTCTCCTTAGTAAAATGCCACAACTAGACACAACTACCTGATTTATCACAATTCTCTCTATGCTACCCACTCTATTCATCATAATACAACTAAAAATCTCAAAACATCTCTATCACTTCAACACTGGACCAATGGTGGTTAAAACACTAAAACACTCCACCCCCTGAGAAACAAAATGAACGAAAATTTATTCTCCTCTTTCATTACCCCTATAATAATAGATCTTCCTATTGTAGTCCTAATTATTATGTTCCCCAGCATGCTATTTCCTACAACCAACCGACTAATCAATACCTGACTACTAGCAGTCCAACAATGACTACTCCATCTAACCTCAAAACAAATAATATCCATTCACAACAATAAAGGCCAAAACTGAACACTCATACTTATGTCCCTAATTATAGTTATTGGCCCAACCAATCTACTAGGCTTACTACCCCACTCATTTATACCCACCACACAACTCTCTATAAACTTGGGAATAACCATCCCCCCATGAGCAGGTACCGTAGCTCTAGGTTTTCGCCACAAAACCAAAGCCTCCCTTGCCCACTTTCTACCACAAGGAAATCCCTTGCCTTTAATCCCCATACTAGTAATTATCAAAACCATTAGCCTATTCATTCAACCAATGGCCCTTTCCATGCGACTAACAGCTAACATTACTGTAGGCCACCTCCTAATTCACCTGATTGGAGGAGCTACACTAGCTCTCCTAAGCATTAGAACAATTTCAGCTTTCATCACATTTATTATCCTAATTTTATTAATTATCCTAGAATTTGCAGTTGCCCTTACTCAAGCCTATGTCTTTACCTTTTTAGTCAGCCTCTATCTACATGACAACACCTAATGACCCATCAAACTCATGCCTACCATATAGTTAACCCAAGTCCATGACCTTTGACAGGAGCCCTATTCACTCTTCTTATGACATCCAGACTAGTAATATAATTTCACTTTAATTCCACACTACTTCTACTCATAGGCCTAACAACAAAGTTATTAACCATATATCAGTGATGACAAGACATTGTTCAAGAAGGCACGTTTCAAGGCCATCACACACCAGTCATTCAAAAAGGTTTACAATATGGCATAATCTTATTTATTGTATCAGAAATCTTTTTTTACCTTGGGTTCTTCTGAGTTTTCTACAACTCAAGCCTCCCCCCCACCCCTGAACTAGGAGGCTGCTGGCCTCCCACAGGCATTATTCCCTTAAACTCCCTAGCAGTAGCCCTCCTTAACACATCAGTACAACTAGCCTTAGGAGTATCTATTACTTGAGTCCACCACAGTCTAATAGAAGGGAATAGCAAACACATGCTCCAAGCCCTATTTATCACAATCTCACTGGGAGCATATTTTGCTCCCCTACAAGCTTCAGAGTACTATGAAACCCCCTTTATAATTTCAGATGGAATCTACGGCTCAACTTTCTTCATAGCCACAGGAGTTCACAGACTGCACGTCATCATCGGCTCTACCTTCCTCATTGTTTCCTATGCCAACTAAAATTCCACTTCACATCCTACCACCACTTCGGATTTGAAGCCGCTGCATGGTACTGGCACTTCTTAGACATAGTATGACTATATGTGTCCATTTATTGATGAGGCTCTTATTCTTTTAGTATTAATTAGTACAACTGACTTCAAATCAATCAGTTTCGGAATTACCCAGTAAAGAATAATTAACCTTATACTAGCCCTACTAACTAACACCTTTATAGCCTCCCTTCTAGTAATCATCACATTCTGACTTCGCCAAACAAACATCTGCTCAGAAAAAGCAAACCTGTACAAATGTGGCTTTGATCCTATAGGCTCTGTGCCTCCTCCCTTTCTCCCTAAAGTTTTTTCTTGTAGCTATTACATTCCTTCTATTTGTCCTAGAAATTGCCCTTTTCCTCCCCTTCCATGAGCCACTCAAACTAATAACCTAAAGACCATGCTAATTACATCACTAACCCTTATCTCTCTACTAGCTATTAGCCTAACTTACGAATGATCTCAAAAAGGGCTAGAATAAACCAAATAATGATAATTAGTTTAGAAAAAACAAATAATTTTGACTCATTAGACTATGATAACCTTCATAATTATCAAATGTCCTTAATCTACATAAACACTATCCTAGCTTTTTCAGTAGTATCCTTAGTAGGTCTACTACTATATCAATCTCATCTAATACCATCCTTATTATGCTTAGAGGGCATAATACTATCAATCTTTGTCTTGCATCAATAATAATTTTAAGTACTCACCTAACTCTGGCTAGCATAATGCCAATTGTACTGTTGGTATTCGCAGCTTGCGAGGCTGCCCTAGGTCTGTTCCTACTGGTCATAGTCTCCAACACCTATGGTGTTGACTACATCCAAAACCTAAACCTCGTACAATGCTAAAAATTATTATTCCAACCACCATACTTATACCCTTAGTTTGACTCTCAAAACCTTCTTTAATCTGAATTAATCCTACAATTTATAGCCTATTAATCAGCCTTACTTACAGGCCTACTCACACTTAACCAATCCGGTGATAACAGTCTAAACTTCTCTCCCATATTCTTCTCAGACTCACTCTCTGCCCCCTTATTAAGACTAACAATATGATTACTTCCCCTTATACTAATCACCAGCCAACACCATCTGGCCAAAGAATCACTAGCCCCCCAAAAAACTTTATATCTCCATACTGATCATATTATAAACATTTCTAATCATAATATTTACAGCGACAGAACTAATTATATTTTATATTCTATTTGAAGCAACACTCTTACCTGCCCTAACCATTATCACCCGATGAGGAAACCAAACAGAACACCTAAACACAGGACTTTACTTCTTATTATATACACTAACAGGATCCCTTCCCCTCCTAGTAGCACTAGTATACTTCCAAAATCTGATAGGATCCCTAAATTTTCTACTAATTACCTATTGAATAGACCCCTTACCAACCATATGAAGCAATATCTTCCTATGACTAGCATGCATAATAGCATTCATAGTAAAAATACCCCTATACGGTCTACACTTATGACTACCGAAAGCACATGTAGAAGCCCCTTTTGTCAGCTCCATGGTCTTAGCAGCTATCCTTCTCAAACTGGGAGGCTACGGCATGTTATGGATAACAATCCTACTTAACCCCCTAACTAGTTCCATAGCATATCCCTTTATAATGCTTTCCCTGTGAGGAATAATCACGACTAGATCTATCTGCTTACGCCAAACAGATCTAAAGTCACTAATTGCATACTCCTCTGTCAGCCATATAGCACTAGTAATTGTAGCTGTCCTCATCCAAACACCCAGAAGCTTCATAGGAGCCACCACCTTAATAATCGTCCACAGTCCTACATCCTCTATACTCTTCTGCCTAGCAAACTCCAACTATGAACGCATCCACATCTGAACCATAATTCTAGCCCAAGGCCTGCAAACCATCCTGCCCTTAATAGCAGCCTGATGACTACAAGCAAGCATTATTAACCTAGCTCTTCCCCTAAACATTAATCTAATTGGCGAACTTTTTGTAGTCATATCAACGTTTGCATGATCCTCTATCTCAATCATTCTTCTAGGAAATAACATTGTAATCACAGCACTATACTCCTGATACATACTTATCACAACACAACTAGATAAACAAACACACCATATTATTAACCTCAAACCATCTTTTGCATGAGAAAATACCCTCATAGCTATGCCTATACTCCCACTTCTACTTCTATCAACCCAAAAATTATCCTAGGAACTTTATACAGTAACAATAAAACATACCCAAACTACGTAAAGACTACAATTGCATGTGCTTTCACAATCAGCCTGATTCCTACACTGATATTCATCCAATCAGGTCAAGAAACTGTACTATCCAACTGACAATGAAAAACAATCCAAACACTAAAAATAACACTTAGCTTTAGACTATTTCTCAATAATATTTGTCCCAGTAGCACTATTCATCACATGATCTATCATAGATTTCTCACTATGATACATACATACATGCAGACCCCTACATCAACCGATTCTTCAAATATCTACTTATATTCTTTTTAAGATTTATTTTTATTGGTTTTTGACCAACAGAGAGACAGATAGAGAGAGACAGAGAGAAAGGGGAGGGTCCAGAGCAGTCTCCATAGTTGACAGCATTAGTTTTCCATATAGTTTCACTCCACAGGTGGGTGCGGGGCTGTGCAGGGCAGGAACTGGGCTGGGGGTTCCCACATAGGCCCCGGCAAGAACTGAACTGGGGGCACACCCCAGCTCAGCATATGGGTCCGCATGGGCCGGAGGCAGGATTTGATCCCTGGTCTCCGGGGCTGCAAAGCGAGCGTTTAACCCACTGAGCCATCCCAGATTCCCCTACTTATATTCTTATCACAATAATAATCCTAGTAACTGCCAACGACCTTTTCCAACTATTCATTGGATGAGAAGGAGTAGGAATCATGTCATTCCTACTAAGTGGCTGATGATATTGCTGAACAGACGCAAATACCGCAGCCCTACAGGTTATCCTTTACAATCGAATCAGAGACATTGGCTTCCTCATAGCAATTGCTTGATTTCTCTTTAACCTGAAAACATGAGACCTTCAACAAATTTTCTCCCTAAAAATTGACAACACTACTCTCCCCCTGGCTGGACTTACCCTAGCTGCAACCAGAAAATCAGCTCAATTTGGACTTCACCCATGACCGTGCTCTGCCATAGAAGACCCCACACCTGTGTCAGCCCTACTCCATTCCAGCACAATAGTTGTTGCAGGCATATTTCTACTAATCTGTTTCAACCCACTAATAGAAAATAACCAAAATATCTAAATAATAGTCCTAGGTCTAGGAGCAATTACAACACTATTCACAGCAATCTGTACCCTCACCCAAAACGACATCAAGACAGTGACTTTAAGCCTTGTTGGGCTTGTTCAACAGAAAGTCACAACTGCAGGTTTTCTTTTTTAAAATAGATTTATTTTTATTGTTTTTGACAGAGAGAGAGAGAGAGAGAGAGATACAGAGATACAGAGACAGAGAGAAAGGGGAGGGCCCAGAACAGTCTCCATAGTTGCACATTATTGGTTTTTCCACATAGTTTTGTTCCACAGGTGGGCGTGGGACTGCACAGAGCAGGAACTGGGCCAGGGTCTCACCCCGGTGAGAACAGAACTGGGGGCACTCCCCAGTTCAGCATATGGGTCCGCATAGGCCGGGGCCAGGATTTGATCCTTGGTTCCCGGGGCTGCAAAGTGAGCGCTTAACCCACTGAGACATCCCGGCTTCCCCTTCTGCAGGTTTTATTAATGCAGGTCTGTGCATCTCCAGGCATAAACCCACACAAACCAGGGTGCAGTCACTTTTCCACTGGGAAGGGACAGTGGGTGAAGACAGGTGTTTTGAGCACCTGTGGATCATGCTGTACACACAGTAAGGCTCATCATTATGGGGTGTCCAATCACTTAATAAAACCAACCACAAATTAACACCCCAAACTAGGAAATGGACTAAATTGTTGTACTAGTTATTTAGAAGTAAAACCTCATCTCAGCTCACAAGCAGCATGGGGAAATGGGAAATGTGTGGGTGAATGTGAAGCTAGCACTGGAAAAAATACACAGAAAACATGATGCTTAAAGTGTGGCTTTGAGCTCATTGAGGGGTAGGGAGGGGCCGATTGTGACTGTCACAGACTTCAGGCTACAGGAGAGTGGATGAGACTGGAGGTGAAGCCCCTCAGATTCCATAGCTTCTTTCAATAAATAATAAGATGCCCACAGTGTGTCTCATGAGGCCTGGGGGTACAGGGCTGCTATCTCAGAAATCACACGGGGGTGGGGTCCAGACCTCTGAAAGTCACACACCTCTAAGTAGAGATGTGCAGACAGCAAGTGCCAGGAGGCCCAGCCTGTGAGGTCAGGGAGAGCTTCTCTGAGGATGACTCCCTGACGCTGGGGACAGTTTATTTATTCAGAACCCGGCATATGGGGAAGCCCTGGGCAGATGAACTTGTGGTACAGGGGTTCCCCTCATCCTAGTCACTGCTCCATGTTCAAAGTTTAGAAGTGAAACTCAGGCTCATAGACATCACTGGTTCTTCACCTGCCCTGTGGCAAGAAAGGTCAGGACCCCTTGATGGTCAGCCCAAGGTCATCTTCCATGCTGAACCCAAAGAAGGACCAAACAGCATCCTCTACAGTCTCCTGCCTTGTGTCTCCTTCTGGAGATAGCACAGAAGAGCTTAAGAGACAGGAATAACCTTCAATCCACTCTCACTTATCTTTAAAAGTGAACAATGCACCCATCTGGGTGTTAACATTTTTACTAGTAGCATGTGTGACATTTGTCGTAACTGTGTGGTGAACACATCAAGGTTGAGAATACGACTCCCCTGGAAGACTGACCAGCAGACCTACCTCTGAATTGGTAAACACTGTTTGCTGATGATAAATAAGCATCAGGTGCATACGATGTATCAAGTCCTATGCTGGGTGCCAAAACCTATTAATCCAGTGCAAAATGCAGAGGTTCAGATGGTTGCCCTGGGTACATGCAAAAGGCAAGTGCAGTGCACTGGGGCTGAACAGTGTGGGGCAGCCATGGAAGGGGACCTTGCTGGCCAGGAGGTGGGCAACCTTGGCCCTGCCCAACACTGACCTCACTCTCTAGCTGTCAGTTCCTGCTCAGCCCACCCTGGGAGGCCCTGCCTAATCTAGATCCTCTAGGGGAGGTGGTGCTCCCAGAATGAGGACACTTCTGCCCCTGTCCAGCAGTTGTCACCTGAGAAAGATGGAGCTTGCCCCACCAGGCAACAGGGCTTGCTATTCAGACACAGGTACAGGTCAGATCCCCTCCTGAGCTGATTATCCCCAGAGAGAAAGGTGACCACCCACCCAGACAGGGCTGAGCCTGCAAGGGCCTGGGGGACAAATATCCTGGGCGTGCACATGGGAGGCCTTGAGATCAACATCATCTGGGGTCCCAGGTTGCAGACCCCGGCCTCTGCCCACATGTGAACTAGAAGCAAAAAGCTGCAGAAAGCCAGCTGGGCCACAGCCGTGGTGCCAGCTGAGCCCTGAGGTCACCCTGGGGTCCTTGCCAGCTGCCCTGGTCCTGGTGATTCCAGGAGACATAACAACATGGAGAGACCCCAATCCATAGTTTTTAGCCATATTCATTTTACATTTACGTACTTCCAATTGCACTCAAAGCTGTGGGGGTAGGTGATTTTAGAGGTTTTCCTCTTGGTCCCCTGGGGGCCTTCAGGGACAGGGCCTCAGGGAGGGACCAGAGGCCCTGACTCATCTCAGAGCTGCCACTTTCTCTACAAAACAGCCTCTCGCTGGGCCTGGGTTTTCCTACCTGTTCAGTGGGTTACACAAAAGCCTACACATCTCACTGCCTTTTAAGGACAGAAGAGAAACCCGAAGAGCGTTTGGAAAGTGGAACCAGGTCAGAAGTGAAGGAAGGTTCCGTCTGTCAATCCCACTCCCATCTCTGGTGTCCCCCTGCCCAGTAATGCGTGTCCATTCTTTACAAAGTCTGTCATGACTTGAAGGAAAGCAACCTAACTGCTTGGTCAGGAAGGTGGCAGGCAAGTGAAAGTGACCTGGGTGGAAGCTGCTTGTGTGTGGGATCCTGTGGGAGGAAGGCTGACTGGCAGTGTCACAGAATCAACAAGGAGCCATTGAGGCCCTTGGCCACCTGCAGGGAATTCTGGGGGGACTGTAGCCTCAGGGGGTGAAAGCCCTGGCAGCATCCTCCAGCACACAGCCCCCCAAGGGGGATGCCCCAGCCAGGCCACAGACCTGCAGGTCAGGTAACAGGGGACATCTTAGCAGGCTGATGGTCAGGGCATTGTTGTCCTTGGTCATATGGGCAGTGCCACACAGTTGCCAAAGGTGGTCAGTAGGATGACTGTCTTGAAGGGTCTTGGACCAGGGTTAAAGAGGGCCTGGGTGAGGCATGGGGTTTGCGGGGTTAAGGGAGAAGGTCATGAGGGTCAGTCTGTAACTGATGCCCAGCTGCTGGGCCCTCCTTCCTGCAGGGGTGGGAAGGGCCAGACTGTCCTCAGGAGCAAGTAACTTTCATTCAGATGCTTTGAGACCCCAGAGCTCTGGTTCCTGGCTGAGGCTCCTCATTTAAGGGCCAGGAGGTCTCAGGGCTCCATTCTAACCTCCTGTTCCCCTCCCAAGGAGACATGACCTCCTGAACTTCTGGCTAGAAAACCTGAGGTCTCACTCTGAGAAGTGGGGCTAATGAGGGATAGGCTAGTTGCCCACACCACAGAAATAGGAACGGGGGTGGGGGTGAAATCTGAACCTCGGATCCTGAGGAAGGAATGCATGACCTCCAACTGAAGCAGTCCCCCCTAAGACACACCCACCTTGCTCAGTTATCTTCCAGAAGGCACCCAGGCCCATTTGTTTCTTGATTTGCTGGTGAGCAGCATGGCCAACCAGAGAGGCTGACCCATCAGAAAGCCTGGGAAGCAGCTGAGGAAAAGGAAGCAAGGGGTGTGGATGGGGTGGGGAGCATCCTGTGTAGATGGGCTTGGTTGAAAACCCCATTCCCTGGGCAGACACAGTGGCAGAGGAGTGGGAGAGAAAGAGCCCAGAAGAGCAGAGGATGGAGAGATTCCCCTGTAAACCTGACCTTCAGGAGGCAGGTGGGGTGAGGTAGCTGGGGACAGGGCTGCTCCTGACCTGAAGGATTCTAACCTGGTGCCACATTCTTTTCTCTGCAATTACCCCTGCTTCCTGGGAACAGCTGGGAGGAGTCAGGTCTCCCAGAGCCCTTAAGAATACCTTAAATATTCCTGATCCCCTCTCAGAACCCACTTGATGTGGCCACACTTCTGCCTGTAACTCCTTCCTCCTTTCCAAATAACCCAGGGGTTTTGGAGGTACACACACAGCAGAGCTTGGGGTGGCCTTGGCAGAATCATGGGGACAGGCTTCTCAGGCTGTTTCATCCTCAGGCCTCTCATCCTGTGGGGGCAGTGGCTCCATGTTTCCCCAGATGCCTGGCTCTGTCCAGCTCTCCCACCCACTGCCCTCTCCTATGTCCCCCATACCCTCGCCTTGGGGACTGGGCCAGCAGGGGTTCATGGGAGGATTAAGCTCCTGGTCCCCAGGGAGTGACATTAGCCTCCACATGCTCTGCCTCTGCCTCTGATGCCAAGCATCTCTCTTTCCTTCCCAGGCTAGCCAGGGACATCCCACTGTGTCCCCAGTAGGGTGGGGATGGGGGTGGTGGCAGGAGGAACTGCAGGGGGCGTGAGGTGCACAGTGGGAGAATGGAGTTAGGAAGGTGGGGGAGAGTGAGTTCAGGGTGGTGGACCCATGAGACAGAGCCTAAGACAGGGCTCCCTTCTGCCAAGACTCCTTCCCCTCCCCCAGCCCCGTGACACTGACCAGCACAGGTGCTGGGCGGCCCCACTCAGCACAGTCCACACCCCCTCCCCCTGCACGACTTGCCCCTCTCAGGTCAGCACTCCTCCCTACCCTCACCCCACCCCAAAGGGCACCCCAGCACATGAGGGTGGAAGGTTCCCAGAAGCACCTGAATGTGCCCCCTCGGGACAGCACCTGCCATGCTGAGCAGTGACTACTTTGTGCCTCCTGCCCCTAACTCTGTGAGAGTCCAGTGCCTTCTCTCTGGGACTGGGGCCTCTCCCAGGCTGTGCCTGGATGGCACATGCTGAGCTCTTTGTAAATGGTGTTTAATGATGAGCTAACAGGACACCCCGCCCACCTCTCAGGAACGGGTAAGTGATGGCAGATATTAGCCAGGAATCACACAACTCAAACAAATCTTTTCTTTTGATTCTTGATGTATATGTGCCCATATGTTCCCACAGTAAACAGAGGTACATGGGCTGAGAGAAGAAATGCAATCCTCCCCCAAAGTGGGGGGAAAAATGAGGAAAAAGCCATACAGGGAGTGGGGAAGAGGGGTGATAGCTCTCTATCAAGGAGGCCAGGGACCCACCAGGGGGCACACAGGTCTTTTTTCTACCCAAGTGTGTTGGTCCCATCAAGGCCATTACAAGCAGTAGCCAGGAGTCCTCATCCTTCTCTGGGATCCTCTCCTGGGAGGGAGACAAACCAGTTCCCCCAGAGTTAGCTGGTATTTAAGGCCACCTCATGCATGGTTCTGAAAGGCCCACCCCCAACCAAATCAAGGCTGGCCTTCTGCAGATACACTGACCCAGGGTTGTGCCTGTGGCCAAGGAGGATGGTGCGGGGCACTGCAGCGGGCTGTGAACCACCAGGAGCTGGCCTCAGCTTTCTCCAGTGCGGAGCTGAAGCAGAGTCAGAACCAGACCCTCAGATGACTGATGTGTGCAGCCTTTTTGCAGCCTGGAGCTCCCCTGGGTGCTGTGCCTGGCTGCACCCACCAGACTCCATGGTCTGTGCTGGCTACATGCACCCCTGCCCTGCACCTGATCCAGCTGGAAGGGAGGAAGCCGGTGGTGCGGAGGGCAAGGAAGGGTCACAGACACAGAGCCATGTACAATTCTGAGTGTCCAGTCCCATGCCTCCTAGTGTTGATACTAGGCAGCCCTTCGGACCCCTATCACTGGCTATATTCCTCTGACTCTAAGTCCAGTGAGGAGGAGAAGTGGGGCCTTTGGGCAGCTGGGCATCCCTGAGGCACTCGGTCAGGTTGCGTCGGGGGTGGTGCACAGCAGATCCTGCAGATGCAGGATGTAGTGGATGGCGGCCCACACCATCTCCACCTTTTTCAGCAGCCACAGGGCCAGTACACTGGGCAGGTGGCCATGGGAACATGTGTAGTCCTTATTGAAGCAGCACACGTGCTGCTGTTAAAGCTCCTTGTGCTTCTGGATTAAGACTGGTTTAAAGGGGCTGTTGTAGCCCCTGAGGGCTACAGGTCCCAGGTGTGCAAGGAAACAGGCCAGGTGTAACCGACAGCTGGGCCTAGAAACAGCAGGAAGGGCATGGCACCCAGGGGTTCTGTTGATAGGGGCCCAGGCCCAGGAAGGGGTGCACAACACAACTTCATGTCACAGGAGGGCTCCATCGGTTCCCAGACCACCAGCGCCCTGCAGGAGTCACAGTTTGTGATGCTGCAGAAGGCTGCACCCAGAACGAGACCCCTCCTGAATGGGCCCAGCTAGGGACCAAGGGGTCCCCACTGTGGACAAGTCACATTGCCAGTAGCAGCTCTGGGGTCCCATGACTGGTTAGAACTTCTCTTCACTCTTTGGGGTGGCTTCTGTGATCCCCCTAACACGCACCATCCCTGAGGACTCTGGTGACCCCAGGGAGAGGCTCAGCACAATCAGGACTCTGGCCATGGGTCAGCAACAGGCCTGCCACCAGCTTTGCCTGAAGCCTGGTGTGGGCACCTCCCTCAGGCACCAACCCTGGGGCTCTATGCGGCCACAGAGCTGGGGCCTTGTTTCTCACAGCTTTGGACTTGGGGAACCCAGGTGACCTGGGGTTGGGAAATGCCATCCCAGCTCCCCAGAGGGTTCTGTGAATGTTCTAAAGAAGAAAGTGGACATAGCACTTAGAAAAGGTCTGATATTGTGGGCCCTGTGTCCCCCCTACCCTCAAACTGGACTATAGGTGTGGTGAGGGGAGGCAGTGTGCCCTCTGAAGACAAGATACTGAGCATGTGCCCATCCTGTGTTCACCCTTCCTGGTCGGACAGCTCCTCTTGATATGGGCAAAGCCCTGTAACACAGCTTGCAATTAAGCCTCTGCTTCTGTAAATCTTTCTTGCTCCCTGTGCCATCACTCCCCTGCTTTTGTAGATCCTGCTCACTCCATGCACCTGTGGCCTTGGCTTCTACTGGTGCCTGCACTCTCCTGGGGCCTGCACTCCCCTGGCACCTGCACTTCCCTGGCACCTGCATCTGCCAAATGTAGATATACAATGGCGGGGGAAAAAGAACTTATAATAGAAAATAACTAAGTAAAATTCTGCCTATATATGCCTGATATTCCCTGCAGCCGGGGCTCAGACTTTGGGAAAACACTCCTCTGAGCACGCCTGTGTAAATAAATCTTTGTGATTCCTATCTCCTGAGTGCCACCTGGTTCTTTGTCAGATGAACTGTAACATCTGGTTCCCTGACTGGGAATCCCAAATGCGCTGGCATGTTGAGCCACCTGTTTGGGGAAGTACAGAGCTGTGGATGGTGAGGGGAGCTGAGGAGGGGCAGGTGTGCCCTGCTAAGTTTAGCAGGCCCTAATCTGGCCACTTCTTGTTAGCTCCATGCTGCAGTTCCTGCCTGACTTAAAGGGAGATCAGGACGAACAGTATCGAAGTGGCCATTAGACTCGGTAAGGTCCTGGAACCCTGGACCCAGGTAGGCATGACTTCAGGGCAGAAGGGGAGCCTGATCACCTTCCAAAGAGACCTAGGAAGTGTCTCCAGTTAGGGCCTCCTGGGGGGAGGAATGTTTTAACCTCTGGTGTGAATGTGAGTGTGAGAGAGTGGCCTGACTCGGTCCTCTGGTTGGGTATGAATCAGTGGTCCCACAGCTGAAAGACTTCGAGATCTGAGTGGCCCTCACCTGCGGTTCCGTGGTGATGTCATATGGCATAACAGTGATTCACCTCCTGCGCAGAGTGTGACCTGGCCTGGGCTTTATACGGGTACACCTTAGCCAAGATACGCCTAAGCTCCCGTAAGGGACATGGCCAGGTAGGCACCTGTCTGGGTCTCAAACTGATGCCTCCCATCTTTTGTCTGTGTTTGTGGCACCATTCACGGGAAACATGGGCTCAGGGCATAGCAAACCCACGGTTCTTGACTGTATGTTAAAGAATTTTAAGAAAGGTTTCTCAGGTGACTATGGGATAAAGATGACCCCTGGGAAATGGAGGACCCTCTGTGAGTTGGAATAGCTGGCTTTCCAAGTTGGCTGGCCTGTGGAGGGGACCTTGGATGTCTCAACAGTCCGCAGAGTCTGGCAGGTTATTACCAGAAACTCTGGCTACCCAGATAGTTTCCCTACATTGACTCCTGGCTGGAGGCAGCATAGACCTTGCCTTCTTGTGTAAGGTTTTATACAAATAGGGAGGGGCAGTCTTGGGTCCTTGCTGCCAAGGCCCTCAAGGGGCACCATGGACAGAAAGAGCCAACCAAGCCTGTCTTCCAAGGGGATCCAGAGGAAGAGCCCCTGCCACCCCCATGTGCCCCAAGACTGCCCAGGGTCCCAAATTCTCCTGTTCTGGACACACCATCCTGATCAGACCCACCAGTAGCCAGCACCCTCTGAGTCACCTCCTCAGGAATTGGACTCCCCTGGACCAGCCAGTCAACTCTGGTCCAAAGATGCGGCCCTCCAGATGCCCTTGAGAGAAACCAGAGGCCCGGACAAGGTGGGAGAAGATGGGACCCTACAGCCTGGTAGATCCGTCATCTACTATCAGCCCTTCACCCCCACAGACCTCCTGAACTGGAAACACCATACCCTCTCCTACTCTGAAAAGCCTCAGGCCATGATATACCTCCTTGAGTCCATCTTTCAGACTCACCGTCCCACCTGGGAGGACTGTCAGCAGCTCCTCTGAACGCTATTCAACACCAAAGAATGACAATGCATCTTAAGAGGCGCTCGCCAGTGGCTGAAGGAAGCAGCCCCGGGAGGCATGGTGGGTGTTGTTGCCTGGGCTTTGAGGGCTGCCCCAGAAGATGGGCCAACTTTGGACTTTAATACAGAGAAAGGTCAAGCAGCCCTTTGCCGATATCAGGAGGCCCTCCTGAGGGGCGTGCAAGCTGGGGCCAGAAAGCCAACAAACATGTCTAAAATGGCCAGCGTGACACAGCAAACTGAAGAATCCCCTGGGGATTACTATGAACGGCTCTGTGAAGCCTTCCGCATCTTCGCCCCATTCGATCCGGAGGCACCGGAGAACCAGAGAATGGTGAACGTGGCTTTTGTGGCTCAGTAGGCTCCAGATATATGCAGAAAACTGCAGAAAATGGAAGGAATCACTGGTGTGAATGTCAGTCAGCTTCTGGAGGTCGCCAACAAGGTGTACATGAACTGTGAGGTTGCCACCAAGAAGGAAGCAGATAAAAGGATGAGAGAAAGTCAGCCTCCGCACTGAGGCTCTGCAGAAGATGAAATGAAGGACAAGAAAAAGAGGAGAGGACCTCTCAAAAGGGGGCCATGACCCCTGTTGAAGGATGACCGATGTGCCTACTGCAAGGAGATTGGACACTGGAAAAATATATGCCGGAATTGCAAGGGGCCAATCTGGCCACCCGGAAAGGGGGGAAAGCCCCACAGGGAACCAGAGGAACCAGACTTCATTGGTTTGGCAGGTATGGACTCTGACTGAGGGGGACCAGGCTCGTTCGCACTAGGCCCCCAGGAGCCCATGGTTGAAATAAATGTGGGGGCCAACCCATGACTTTTCTGGTGGACAGAGCAGAACTCTCCATAGTAACTACACCCATAGCCCCTTTAGGGACTCGGACTGCAAATATTATGAGGGCTATGGGGAACCAGGCAACCCACCAGCCATTCTGTCAAGCCTAGACATGCGAACTAGGTGGCCACCTTTTGAGGCATGAATTCCTCTATGTGCCAGACTGTCCAATACTCCTCCTCAAACGAGACCTCATCGCTAAACTTGGGGCCCAAATATTATTTGACTCATCAGGGCAGGTTGTCATGCGACTCGAGCCTCCCAGGACTAGACTCGTCCTATCGGTCATTACCCCCTGAGAAGAAGAATGGAGGCTCTACTGCTCCGATGAGGCAGAAGAAAATCCGCCTGAGTTCCGCTGTGACTTTCCGCTGGCATGGGCAGAAGGCAATCTGCCGGGATTAGCCAACAATAGAGCCCCGATCACTGTTGAGTTAAAGCCAGGAATGCAGCCCCAATGACTTCAACAATACCCTGTCCCTCAGGAGGCAAGGTTGGATGTACAGAAACACCTGAACCAATGGAAAGGAGCCGGTGTGCTCATTGAATGTCAATTGCCATGGAACACACCCCTCCTACCCGTAACGAAGCTCCACGGAGGGGGCTACGGGCCAGTGCAGGAGTTGAGAGCCATAAACCAGGTGACAGTTTCCCTGCATCCAGTAGTCCCGAATCCGTACACTCTGCTGAGTCAGCTGCCTGAAGGTGCAGCCTGGTTCACCCGCCTGGATTTAAAGGACGCCTCCTTCTGCCTATGGCTTGCACCGCAAAGCCAGCCCCTCTTTGCCTTTGAATGGACTGACCCCGCTACTGGCGGGCAAATGCAGTTAACTTGGACTAAGCTTCCACATGGCTTCAAAAAACTTCCTGAGGCTTTTCAGGGAAGCTCTGGTGGCTGACCTGGTGACCTTACCCCGGGAGAAACTGCACTGCACTCGAATCCAGTATGTAGATGACTTGCTCCTGGCATCTGCCACGAAAGAGGATTGCTTGGTTGCCACATTGGTGCTTCTTAATCACCTATTTGCAACAGGCTACTGGGCTTCCTGGAAAAAGTCTCAAATCTATAGGAGGGAAGTACAATACTTAGGCTTTGTCATCTTCCAAGGGCAGAGAGCACTGGGGGCGGCGAGATTCTGCCACATCTGGATCCCTGGATTCTCAGCAATAGCAAAGCCTTTGTATGCGGCCCTCATGGGGCCTGAGACAGGTCCTCTGATATGGGAAGAAAATCAAGAAAAAGCCTTCCAGGAACTTAAGTGCCTGCTGACCCAGGTGCTGGCACTAGGGCTCCCCAATGTGGAAAAGCCATTCAACCTGTTTGTCCATGAAAAGGGAAAGGTTGTGTTGGGGGTACTCATTCAGACAGTCGGATAGTGGCAGCACCCCATTGCATACCTGTCAAAGAAACTGGGCACAGTTGCCTTGGGCTGGCCGCCTTGTTTTAGAGCCCTTAGTCCTCATTTAGGAAGCAGACAAACTCATGCTGGGGCAAGAACTGCACGTCAAGGTGCCCCACTCTGTAACCACCCTGAAGAATAGCCAGGGACATTGCTGGCTGTCCAATGCTCGGCTTGCTCAATATCAAGGGCTACTCTGTGAGAACCCCCAAATAACTCTGGGGGACATTTGGACCTTAAATCCTGCCATATTCCTGCCAGTGGAGGAGGGGAGCGCAGAGCACGACTGCACCAAGTTGATGAATGAGGTCTATGCAAACCTGCCTGATCTTTGCGACACCCCACTTGACTAATCCAGAGCTCACTCTCTTCACTGATGAGAGCAGCTGTATGAGAGGAGGGGAGCAGTGGGCTGGATATAGGGTGACCACCGAGCACTCAGTAATCAAAGCAAAGGCACTCCCCGGAGGATGGCCGGCACAGCGACCTGAGCTGCAGGCTCTGGTGCTCACAGAAGGGAAAAAAGTCAACATATATACAGACTCCCACTACTCATTCACCACTGTTCACATCCACGGGCTATATACAAAGAACAGGGACTGCTGACAGCATAAGGCAAGGCCATTAAAAACAAGGAAACAATTCTAAAACTGTTGGAAGTTGTTTGGCTCCACTAGCAAGTAGCGATCCTGCACTGCCAGGGACACCAGAAGGGGTCTGACTCAGTTACTGCAGGAAACTGGCTGGTAGACAAGCCTGCCAAGGCAGCAGCTGAGGGGGATTCAGACAGTGACCAGGAGCTATCATGTCTTCTGGCAGCCAACAAAAACATGAAGCTGCCATAGTATTCAGATGAAGAAAGTAAATGGGCCAGGTTAGAGGGGGCCATCAGAACCCAGGAGGGATGGTGGCAACTCCTGGACAGAAGACTCTTCATCTCAGTCCTGCTAGGTGCTCAATTCATCTCTGAGTATCACCAGCTGACTCACTTAGGTAAAACAGCATTAGAGGAACTGCTGAAGAAACAGTTATTTTTTTTCCCTGTTTTATTTATTTATTTCTATTTTTGTTAAATTTATTGGGGTGACAGTAATTGATATCAGAAACAGTTTTATGTCAGCCGGCTCTCTGCCCTCTGTAAGACCATTGGAGAATGATGCATGACTTGTGCCAAAAACAATGCGGCTACCACTCCCTGCCCATTCCCCGTGGTGTAACAGGTTGGTGCCTCACCCTTTGAGGACCTTGAGGTAGATTTCACTGAAGTGCACCCAAGCCGGGGGTACAAATATCTATAAGTGATGGTCAGCACCTTCTCAGGATGGGCAGAGGCCTTTTCAACCAGGACAGAGAAGAGCTGAAAGGTAGCAAAGGCCCTTCTAAGGGAAATAATCCCACGGAATGGCATGCCCCTGACCGTGCAGTGATAATGGGTCAGCCTTTGTGGCTGAGCTGCTGTATACAGTGACAAATGCATTAGGGATTACCTGGAAACTGCACATGGCCTATAGACCACAGAGCTCAGGGAAAGTGGAATGCATTAACTGCACCCTCAAAACTACCCTGGCTAAGCTTATCCAGGAAACTGGGCACAATTGGGTAGATCTCCTGCCCATAGCACTTCTCTGAGTGAGATGCACTCCTGGAAAACATGGGTTCATTTCATTCAAGATTCTTTACGGCCAGCCCCCACCCCTCCTGGGTAGAATTCTAGGAAACCTCCAGCAGTTGGGAAATAGAAGTCTGGAGGAACAGATGTGGGAGGTAAAGTCCTCCAGATGGTCAGGGACTATGTCTTGGAAAAGGCACCTATCGAGCTAGGGACCCCAGTTCACCCCTTTGGTCCAGGAGCTCAAGTTTGGGTAAAGGATTAGAAAAAAGAACACATCAGGCCACACTGGACTGGACCCCACACTGTCATTCCTGTAACACCAACAGCTCTAAAGGTTCCAGCTTTCAACCCATGGATACATCATACCAGGATCAAGAAGGCAGCTGCTGACAGGGGACCAGGAGTGTGGAAAGTGACTGCCTGCCCAGCAGAGCCCTTGCAACTCACCCTGCAGAGACAGAAGGATGACTGCCCTGCTTCGGTCACTCCAGGGCTGACCGGTCAATGCATGTATGAAGCCTGAGGACACCACCTCATTGGTCCTGGATGGTTTGGAACCTGTTGTTTCTCATAGTGACTGTTCCCCTCATTGCCCTAATAGTGATTGGCCTGGCTGTAGTTGCCCCACCCAATTGAAGCCTAATAGAATGCTCCTTAATTGCCCTCTGTTACATATTATTTACAGGATGTGTTATTATTATTGGATGTTTGTAGGGCTGCTCTGGATGTCTTTGTCTGTATCAGGCACAGTCCCCATATGCTCAGCAGGATGTATACAGACATACTACACTGGGTCCACCACTGGAAGAGGGGCTTTAGGATGGCAGAAGGCCTGTTTGGGCACAGGCAGTATTACTTGAGGGTTTGTCTCTTACACCTACCAGACTGCACCCTGCTATGACACAGCTACCAGGTGTACTTGGGAAGGTGAGGAATACTGGACAGGAAAAATTAAAGCCATCAGTGTCACTGGGTCAACATGCCATGGCACTGCTGGGAGGGAAGCCTGCTGGACCATAGTGGCTGATGCGAGCCTATCAGACAAGGGAGAAAAACAGGATAATGCCTGCAAAGAGGAGGTTCGCAAGAGGGTTCAATTGCTCTCCCAGGTGAGACTATCCCAAGAGACCATTAGCACACCTAAGCCTGGGTCCACAGGGCTATACTCTCAGCTAAAAGCCCCACTTAAAGAAAAGATAGATCTACCTACTCTGGGCAACAACCTCTTTATTCACCTGGGAGAAGTAGCCCATGAACTTAACATAACAAAGTGGTGGGTCTGTGACGGAGCCCTTATGAGTGAGACTTGGCCCTGGGAGGGGACAGGGATAAATGCTCGCTTCCTGCTAGAATGAAACCACACAGTGGCCAGCCGAGAGGGTGGCCCATATGTTAACTGGGTACTCACCTCCCAGGTACTGGAGAAAGGTTGCCTGGGAAAGGCTCAACCAAATCACACCTGGGTGGGGAAAAACCCTTGTGAACAGGTTCTTATTCACAATAAAATGGGGACATATCGGTGGCCGCAAAACCTGACCTGCTTTTGGGCACCCAAGGGTCACAAGCAAAATTACACTTGTGCTGAGATGGAGGAAAGCCTGGTGGCTAACTGTTCTTCCAGTAAAGGGGAATAATACCCAGTTTAGAGCCCTTCCAGGAATAGACTGGTATTGGTCACATTTAAGCTCCTCAGTTTCTGAGGAATGGCTGGCACCAGAGGGGCTCTTCTGGATCTGTGGAAACCGAGCCTATACTCACTTTCCCGACAACTGGGGAGGCACCTGCACTGTAGAAATCATCAGGCCGAGTTTCTTCCTCCTCTCTGAGAATCAGGAAATAGAATTAGGAGCTCCCCTCTATGATGAACTGGGACAGACGCACCATAGTAAACGAGCCCTTGACATAGGGGGGAAATAAAAATGGGCTGATGATGAATGGTTGCCTGAACATATCATCCAATACTGTGGGCCAGCCACATGGGCACAAGATGGATCTTTGGGATACAGGACCCCAATTCACATGCTAAATCAGATCATCCGGTTACAGGCTATCCTGGAGATTATTACAAAGGAGACAGCGACAGCCCTGGAGCTGTTAGCCTCCCAGCAGACTCAAATGAGAAAGGCTGTATAACAAAATCAGCTAGCTCTTGATTATCTTCTAGCAGAAGAAGAAGGAGTCTGTGAAAAGTTTAACTCCACTGACTGCTGCTTAAAAATAGATGACAATGGCAAAGCAGTAACCGATATAGCCACTAAGATCTGAAAGCTGGCCCACATCCCAGTACAAAAATGAAATGGATGGAGAGCCTACCTCTCTATATGGAGGTTGGGTCTCTACCCTGGGAGGATTTAAGACGCTGTTTGGGACAATGCTCTTACTTCTCGGGGTTTGTCTCCTGCTTCCGTGTCTTCTCCCCCTCTTCATAAGGTTAATAACAAATCTAATAGAAACCACAGTGGCTAAAAAGACCACAGCCAATATCCTAGCTCTCCGAGGGTACCAGCCATTGGGGGAACCTAACCTGGATGATGATGATGCCCTATAGTAGATATAGGGGCATCAAAGAGGGGAATGATATGGGCAAAGCCCTGTAACACTGCTTGCAATTAAGCCTCTGCTTCTATAAATCTTCCTTGATCCTTTCACGGTCACTCCCCTGCTTCTGCAGAGCCTGTGGCCTTGGCCTCTCCTGGTGCCTGCACTCTCCTGGATCTTGCATCTGCCAAACATAGATATATGATGGCGGAGAAAATCATAGAAAATAACTAAGTAAAATTCTGCCTATATATGCCTGATACCCTGCAGTCTGGGCTCAGACTTTGGGAAAACACTCCTCTGAGCCCACTGGCATAAATAAACCTTTGTGACTCCTATCTCCCGAGTGCTGCTTGGTTTCTTTGTTGGGTGAACTGTAACACTCTGAGTCCTGGTTCCCACACATGGAGATAATTAAAACACTCCTCGCAGGACATTGATATGTGACAATCAAATGAGAAAAAATATACCCAGAAAAGCTCCTAGGCCTGGCTTAGGACAAGTGTAGATGACGATGTTTCCTTTGAGAGTGAGGATGTGTTACCACTGAGACCTTCCAGGACCTTCCATCCAAGGCACTCAAAGAGCTGTTCTTGGGTTAGCAGTAGAAATCCAGTGGTAACCACAGTTGATCAACAACTCACTCTTTACTGGAGGAAACACATTTTTGATTCCAAGAAACTGGGGTGTTGTTGGGACTATTCCAGGCTTTGCTATGCCTGGTGGAGAGGCACATGGATCCAGGACACACCCTCTCACACCATCCTGATTCTCCTGGGTAGCACTGAACAGACGTGTCTGTCCTTTTGCAGCTGTGCCCAGAGGCTGGCCCAGGTCCGGGCATGTGATAGAGGCTGACAGGTACTGGTTGAGTAACTAAGGAGAGACGATTGGGCAGAAAGGAGAGCCTGCATTACACACAGCCTTACCCAGACCCTAGGAAGGTGCTATTGTGGAAATAATTGGCCTGTGTTGAATTTAAGTGCCAGCAACCATCATCGTGTGGTTATTTGAGCCACTTTGGTGTCATTTGCTCTAGGAATTCTCTCTGACCTCACTTTCCTCTTGTGTATGTGTCCAGTGTCCTGTAGATGCCACCTGAGCACTGGTCACAATACTATTACTACCCTCATGATGGAAAACCTCAGATTCGCTGTGTGGGGAGTGAGCAAGTGGGTGCCACATGCCCAGAAGAGAATGAGGGACAGCTGGGGACCTGGGGCACTGGGCCAGGCCTTCCCGTGAGACAGAAGGGGCAGCTCTCTCCCTGACAGGGGTGGTCGGTGACAGGCTCAGATTCCCTAAGTCTCCTTCTGCACCTTCCCATCTTTGTCCTTTCTTGGTCCCTCAGTCTGTGCCCAGCTAGCTCTGCCCTCCATGTGGAACGAAAAACAGGAAAAATCCACAGTGATTCTGAGCACATGGCAAATTGCTCTGCTTGGCAGAGTGGAGGTGAATGTATGAAACACTGCAACAAGCTCACATATAGCCCCACTGCTCAACAGCCTTCCAGGACTCCCCACTGCCATCCAGGGAAGGTACTGGAAAATCTGTCCAAACAGACCCTCAGCTCCAGCAGGCCCAGGCTCCTCCTGACAATGAGTGTCCTGGGCTCCCACTGACTGGTCCAGGGCTCTCTCCACACATCTGCTTCTTCCAGTCCTGTCCTCACTAGGACCAGAGCTCTGCAGCTCCCAGCGTGGGCTTTCAAGGTGTACCCAAGTCTTCAGGGAGACGGGAAGCCACCAGAGGACAGGGGCTTGGCCTTGATTCCCTCGTAATGGCCCTCAAGCCCCTTGCTCAGTACCAGGCACATCATAGGTGCTCAAAATTACTGACCAGCTGTGCTTTTCTTTTATTTATTTTTAATAAAATATGGGATTCAGACTGTATTTCCCCACATAACCCCTGCTTATTCATATTTGACTTAATTATTCAAATTTAATGTAATAGTGGTCTGAAGCTTTTTATTATGTAATGACATTTTTAATAAAAACAAATGTTTGTGTGTATTCAATTTAAAAAACTTATTTATTTTCTGCAGCTGCTCATCAGAGTGGCCAGTTCGTCAGGACTTGCTGAGTGCTTTGTATGATTCACCCCATTTAATTGCTACACCATGCTGGTGAGCAGGCGCTGTGATCATCCAGCTTCACAGGTGGGAAACCTGAGGCTCTGAAAGGTTAAGTTTCTGCCCAAGGCCCACAGTTAGTTATCACATAAACTAGTGACTTCAAAAACAGCCCATCTCCCCCATTCCCCCCCCCACCCCGCCCCCCTGCATCCTCCTAGTGGCTTCACATTCCAACCAAAAGCTCAGAGGAGCTACACTGACCTCACACAAGTGGCTTCTTGAATTCTGATTGCTGTTGGAGGAAGTGTCCCTCTCGGGTGTAGATTATCCTGCTGTTGAGCTGCTGCTCCGTGGGGGAGAGACCCCAGGTCAGATTCATGTCCATGGAAGGTATCGCCTCCTGGAGTATGTTCTTAGGAGGGTGGTTATGGGTCCTGTGGTCCAGAAGGCAAGAATGGGTGGTAGTGAGACTGAGTCCAGCACCAGGAGCTGCACCCCTGGAAACCTGATGAGGAGCCTCTTTGCTGAGCTCTGAAAACCCGAGTAGTGGGACCCTCCTCAATCAAAAATCCTCAGAAGCTTCAGGATCTGCTCCCTCCTCAGTTTCCAGGACTGGGCAGAATGGCTGTCCAACATCGCCATCGTGTGTCCAATGGATGTAGACAATTGATGGAATTGCAGGCCCATACCACATGCCTCTGGACATTTAACTCCACTAAAACTAGCCTTGGGGACTTTGGGAGTCCCCAGGTCTTTTAGAAATTCAGGTGGCACATAATAGGAATATAGTTACTGGTGGCTGGTATTGTCAGCGAGGCAGGGGCAACCTCAGGAAGAGCTCCTAGAGGTTCTGTGGTCCTCAGACATGGTGTGAAAGGTCTCAGCCAACACATGCCACCCCCCAGATGCCACTGGCCACAGCACTAACACCATAGGCAATAGTTCCCCACAGTCACAGTGTCCTGGTAGAAGTCCAAGAAGAAATGTTCGTACACAAGGGCCTGACTTTTTCTCACGTCTGAAGGAACAGGGTAACAGAATTCACACAATTGTCTAAGTCAAATGTGCTCATATTCAGCATGTGTCCTGCTGCCCGCCATCCACCCACACAGCCTCCCTAGGGGTCATGGGTGAACTAGGCCGTGGGCTGACCTCTCAGAGGACAAGTTCAATGCTGTTCCAGTTTGACCAGGAACAAAGGACTGCCCGACAGGCCAGTGCCCACTGCACACCCATGCTTTCCTACCTGCAGGCACCACTTTCAGTGTCTAAGCCCCACGCAGGTGTCATCACAGTGCTGCGCTGTCAGCACCGATGGTGTCCACACCTTACAGACCAGGAGGCGGAGGCTCAGAGAGGTGAAGCAACTTGCCCAGGGCAGCAGAGCTTGTACAAGGTACAGTTGACATTCACATCTAGGCATTTGGGCTCCTATGTCAGCATGACTTGATGTACACACATGACAGAGGGTTGGAGACTGGGGAGAGCCGGTGTGATATGACAGGTTGTGCTGTGCTCCTTCCTGGGCTCTGCTCCTGCTCACCCGGACCTAGGACAATTCATGTGCCCCCACCTACTCAGGGGCCAGCGTGATGCTCAGATGAGTCCATCTGTGAAACGGCAGCATGAACTGTGAAGTCCCAGACAAGAAACAGGGCAGGGGTGTGATTGTTAGTGTCTGTGATCATCACTTCAAAACCACCAGCCAAGGGCTGTTCTCCAGCTACAGGGTCAGGAAGATTTCTCCAGTGTCCCCAGAGCCTGCAAGGAACTTCAGGATAAAATTCATTCTTGGTTTTATCACCAGGGGACAAGACTTGCAGACACAGTGACCTGCTGGCTCAGGTGCCACCGAGAGCCAGCTGGACCAGAGGACAACAGATAAGCTGTGTTATCAGGCTTCCTCCACATCAGGTGCAATTCTAAATGCCACATGTGCATGTGCAAGCTCACACACTACTGTAATATAGTCCTCACTACCAGGCAGGCACTGTGATTATTACTGTTATTTTACAGTTAGAAAAAGTGAAGCACAGAGAGATGAAGTAACTTTCCCAAGGTCACACAACTGATAAGTGGTAAACTTGGCATTTGAGAGAAACTAGAATGCACGATGTGCTGCCCAGGCATCACTACCATGTCTTGGTTGAGTCTATTGTTTAGTTGTTAAATTTATTGGGGTGACATTGGTTGGTAACAAGTACACAGTTTCCAGGTGTACAACTCTACATTACACTGTCTACGTGCTGCATTGTGTGCTCACCACTCAGTCAGTACTCCAGGCTGAGTCTTTCTTAATGGCCCATGGAGGAGATAGGGTCACTCCTGGCCTCCTGTGATTGGCACCCTGGGTCTCTGCTGGAGCCCAAGACAAGTGGAGGTGCTGGCCCCCAGGGTGCTGCCCAGCAGAGGGCCCAGGGGGGATGGCACACTTACAGTGGAAGCCTGCATGTGAGAGCTTACCAGATGTTCTGCATGTGCAAGGCAAGACCAGCAAGGTGTGGGGGCTCTCTGTAGGGGCATCCTATGGTAATCGGGAGACACCTCTCTCTGAGTGGCTCTGATGATGTCACTTTGGGTGCTGGGCACTGTTCGGTGACCCCTGGGAACTCCTGGCCTGGATCGGAGACTGGGGGGCTGCAGTGGCCTGGCCCCATCACTCAGCACGTCTCACCCCCTTGGGCCCATTGAAGAGCCTGAAATCTAGAGCTTAGAAGCTTACAGATATCAGATGTGCAGACACTGAGGTATCAGCTCTGCAGGGGACCCAAACCAGCACTGTGCTCACACAGTCCCTTCCAGAATTCCTGCCATTCCTGCACTCCCTGCGCTGCTCTGGTTGTTTGCATGTACTTACTCCCCTTTATACCAACCCTTCATGTTAATATCCACAAAATCCTGCAGATTGTGTGTTAACTATGTTTTCCTCTAACACTCATAAAAACAATTACGTCAGTACTAGAACAGAAAGCATTCTTCTGGGCACTACCTGAAGCCCTCTGTATGTGTGAACCTGCTTTGGGAAACAACAAGCCCATATAGCATCCTCACTGTCTATCTGGAGAAGCTGAGGCTCAGGGAGGCCAGGTGGGATCAGGGCTCCTGTGACTCTACACATCCACGTTGATCAGAGGAGCCCGGTGCCCTCAGGTTCAACCTGCCTCCAGCCTTGGCTCTATCTCAGCTCCATGCCTGGAGACTGGGGACACCAGGGACCAAGGGAGCCACCATTGTCATTCCCCAGAGGTTTTGAAGGGAATGTCAATGAGGGTGGGATTGTGTTGCAGTCTGGGTTTCCTGGCATCCTGGCCCAGATCACACTGAGTGGGAGGTCCCTGTTCCATCCACAGAACTGTGACTGATGGGCAAGGCTTAAGGTGTGACAGGAACATGGGCTAGGTTTCTTTTTGGTGCTTAACACACACTAACTATGCATTCTTGATGGTTCCCAGCACAGTGATGAGACCTGCATGCAAGTCTGGGAAAGTACTGGACACCCAGCTGGTAAGTAGCAGCTAGTACGTGCACCCAGGGTATTGACCAAATGGAGGGCTGACCATGGGAGGTTTCCATCCCAGCCCCCGTAAGGGTGCCATCACGTGATGACTACAGTGGG
Source organism: Craseonycteris thonglongyai (assembly GCA_004027555.1). Taxonomy (NCBI): domain Eukaryota; kingdom Metazoa; phylum Chordata; class Mammalia; order Chiroptera; family Craseonycteridae; genus Craseonycteris; species Craseonycteris thonglongyai. The sequence continues at coordinate 3,291 of PVKE010013634.1, read as the reverse complement.
GCCATCATGTGGTTCGAGAGGAGGACACTGGCTCAGGGGGCTGACAAGATTGCCAAGGGCCTGAGCAGTTGAGAAGCCAGGTCCTCCCGGCCTTCCCACCACACTGTCCACCTGTTCTGCCAGTTTCCTAGAGACCATAGGAGTTGCTTGAGCGTGGACAGGGAAGGCAGAGGCCTGGGCATCCATCCCCCACCCCCTCAGTCACTTCTCCAGGCTCTGCTCCCTCCTCAGCCCCCAGGGAGAGGCATGGTGGTTGGGGGTGGGACTGAGAGTCAGGGCCTCCTGGGCAGCCTGTGGTTCACTCTTTCCCTGGTACCTAAGGGCAGACCACCTGGATGAGCAGATATCAGGAGGGCTCCTTCTGAGGGCTTTCAGACCCCACCCAGTCACCCAATCTCATGACAGCTAATTGGTTCTGGGGCTACAGTTCAGAAGGGCAGGCAGATCATGGCTTCCAGGCCTCAATAAAGAACTCAGGCTCAGAAAATGGAGAGACCTTGATGGTTCTAAAGGATGGAAGTGACATTACATGGCCCCTAGTAGGAACTGCAATGGGCCAGTGAGATGTGGTGAAGGTATGGATGGGGGTAGGGGGTGGGGGGGGGGAATGTACTGATAGAAAAAGCCAACTAAAGGTGAGTTTAGTTGGGAACATGCCCATTTTGACAGGTTCAGTGGCACCTAAGGGGTTGGAGTGGGGGGTGGAGTCTGCTGTGAGCCAGATTAACAAGTCTAGAGCTCAGAGCTCAGGTCTGGGCTAGAGAGAGATCTAGAACTGACCCCAGGGAACCACAGAGGAGAATAAACTTTCAGGCAGAGTACTGGGACATTAGAATTTAGATGGAGTGGAATAGACTGAGAACCAGAGCCTGGGGAATAGCAGTGTCAGAGAGCAGGGCAGGGAGGAATGAGAGGGACAAGGTTCCAGGAGCCAAGTGAAGGAGTTCATGAAGGAGGGAGGATCATGGTGTCCAATGTGGCAGAGGGGCCACTGCAGGCACCAGTGAGCCTGCATGCAGAGGGCTGGGCTAAAGGCTTGCAGTGGGAGGCTCTGTGGAGGGCAGAAGACCTGAGCACGTTGATGGGCTGAGAAGGGCCAGGCAATGGGGTGAGATGAGAAGATGGAGGTCCCAGGAGAAGGGATGGGCAGCTTGGCTCCAAACAGGAGGGACAGCTTTCCCTAAGACCGCAGTGAAGGTCAAGGTAAGTATGAAGACAAGGTTGCAGGTGGGAGATCTCAACCCCTAGCAGAAACTGAGCAATCACACCTCTTGGCCTCAGTTTTCTTGAAGCAGTAAGGCAAGATTTTCTGGGGTCAGAGAAGGGAAGCACAGGAAGGTTGCTTAGTGACCTCCAGAAAGAGTGAGCCTCAATAAAATCACTAATGCCAAAGGATTCGTGGCCCCCATGAAGGGAGGTGAGATTGGCAGCCATGAACCACAGGGGCTCTTCTCAGTCTCTGTGAGCAGAGACAACCTGCCTGGGAGGACCAGGGAGTCAGTGCATCCGCATCATGACAGGTACAATGATCCACAGAAGCTTTCAGAGTAGTGTGTGGCCCCAGCAGGTGCCAAGCATGTGCCAGGAACCTGAGGAGGGTGATGTCCTCCGTGCTGGGCCCTGTGCCTGCCCTCTCATCTGTGGCATGTGACCGCCGTGAACCTCAGCAGGTTTTATGGTAGCTGAGCACACTTGCTTGGGGTCCCATGATCAACTCAGTCCCTCAGCTGTTGTGTCCCTGACTTGCTTCTAGTGCCAATCCCAGTCCCTCTCCTTCTCCTGGAAGCTCCATCTGTACATAACCCCCTCCCACAACCTTTACAACTTGCACTTGGCTCTGAACTTTGGCAGATCTTTGCAAACTGGCATACCTGCCTCACCAAGACCCCATCCTGGGCTCTACATGGAGGCTGTCAACACAAGTTCACATGGAGGACCCTGAGGTCATCAGATCCTCTGGTCCCTTTGGGAGCTTTGTTTCTGCCTGGGCCCTGGACATACCACATGATACCCTTGAAGCCCCTCACACTCACTTCTCCAGGGCATCTCTGTCTTCCCAAACCCTCCCTGAATACCTGTTGATTTTCAGTGGCGAACATGGGTTTTGCAGTGAGCACCATTTATTCTGGGACACTGTTCAGCTTCAGTGGTCTGACCCAGGAAGATGAAACATGGATTCTCAGGATAATGCCCAAGGACCTCTCACTCCTGGATCTATGATGAGCAACACTCCCAGTCTGCTGGTCTCTGACCCATCAGGTGAGATAGAACCCCCTGTGGGCACTGCCAGGGTCACAAGGACCCTCCAGGACAAAGCTCACTGTCCCCTTTCCGGACACAGCACTAACCAGGTCACAACTAAAACTCTTAGTTCCCTAAATCTCTTGAAAGCTAGAAAGTGAGAGAAATAAGACAATTTAATGATTTACAAACAATGGGATGACAGATACTTTTCTCCAGGCATTGGTATAGTGACATTCAGGGACAAGTGGTGATCAGGACAGGAACCATGACATTCAGACTTACAGCTCTGCGCCTGATGTCACATGGCTCCCAAATGCTCTGACTTAGGAACTGCAGACATGGGGGTGGGGGGACTGCGTGGTGCCCTGAAGGGGGGCAAGGGCCCAGGTAGCAAAGTCAGCAAGAAACACAGGCCCTGCCACATGTCAGTGTGAGTGTAGGCGAGGAGAAAGTGGACAAGAATCCAAAAGTGTCCTCATACCACAGCAGGGCTCAGTGACCTCAGCTGCTCCATCACTGCCACCCAGAAGGCTGGGGCCAGGCCAAGTGGGGCCGAGGTCTCCATTGGCTGGAAGGTGGTCACAAGATGCACAGCAGAAGGGAGCACATGCTAGAGGCCCAGCCAGCTGTCCCCACTCACTGTATCCTTGTGGCCCCATCAACCTTCCACAGAGCAAGAGCAGTCCTGAGACTGGGAAGAGAACAAGGACAGGACACTGGAACCTCCCCCCATTCTCTTGGCCTGTTGGCCCCTGCCCTCACCCTAACTAAAACCTAACCCTCACCGAGTACTAACCTTAGCCCCAGTCCTAGACTTGGCTCTTGCACTAACCTGTATGATTAGCACTACCCTCAAGCCCAACTTTAACCATAGCCCTAACATTACCCTATTATTTTTCTTATTGTTAAATTTAATGGGGTGACATTGATTGGTAACAATTAGATAGTTTTGAGATGTACAAGTCCACATCACATCACCCATGCATTGCATTATGTGCCCACCACCCAGAATCAGCTCCCCTTCCATCACCATATATCCGGTGCCCA
>PVKE010013633.1:0-36259 GCA_004027555.1 Craseonycteris thonglongyai | reverse complement strand
CTCTGCCCTGTCCACTGCTCCAGGTGGCCAGCATTCCCAGGTCAAGGCCCGAGGCCCAGGCCGGCATCAAGAGGCCAGTTTGGAAGCCTGTTTTTCTTCCTTTCTCTGGCCTACCAGTGTAAGTCAATGCTTCTTGGGGAGCCCATCTGCTCTGCAGACCTCTGAGCATGCCCTTCGGCAAATCATCCTAAAATGTCAGTGGAGGCCAGAGGACAACTATTAGAGAGCGTGATGGTGGCCGGGGTTCCGGTCACAGTTGCCACGCTAGATGGTATAATCTATCTGAGACCAAAGATAAGTGGCCTTACCAAGGAGGATCTGTCTCAAAAGTGTGTTCTGAGATTTTCCAAGTTCCGTGGTTCTGGTCCCAGCAGAGTCCACAGGAAGAAGAGTCCTGAATGAGCCCTTTCTCGGGTCATTGTCGAGAGCAATTACTGCCTGGGATAGCGTTTACCCTGGGCCGGGCTGGGGGAGAATGGAGTGGGTGACCGAGATGAAAGCATCAGCCCCTTTTCTTTCCTGTCCTCCAGAACAATTTTTCTTCACCTTCGCTTAAAGCTTTTCATTTCTAATATTATACCTTACATATAGAAAGCAATTTTAACTTCTCTAAGCCTTTTCACATTTATTATTATCGCTTTTCAAAATAATCCTGCAGAGAGGGTATTATTCTGATGCTGAACTTCTGTAAAAATAAAAATGCTTCCCCAAATCTCAGAGAGCCATTGAAGCACAAGGTAGGCACGTGTATGTGTGGGCATGCACGGGCACACGTACACTAACACCTCAGCAATCGCAGAACAATTTTAGAAGAAGGGGAGGAGGCGAGACACATGGGAGGACTGGGCCTAGTACCTACTTCATTTTCCTGTAGGTTTCAAAGTCTATATTTTCACCTAAAAGCTCTGCGGCTTAGAAATCCATTTCTTCTAGGGAACTAGATTTAATGCTCAGTGCTGTGTATAACACAAAAGGAGACACCGCATGACCTTACCATGACCTTTCTGGAGAAAGTCATAGTCTCGCTGAACACAAGCTAAAACAAGAGGTGGTCGCTTTAATTGATTGTCTGGTGGCCTGTTTCAGACCATAAAAGTGTCTTAGGGATTCAGAAAAAGTGTGGTCACTCAGTGAAGGCTTCTGGGAGCCTAGGACTTGGATTGGCCCACAGAAGATAGCTGGAAGGATAGCTCTGGGGACCCAGTGGGTGGCAACATCAGACTCCAGTCAAGGAGAATGGACAGGGGTGCTGTGACCCTGTGAAACCCCCCTCATAACAAAGCTCGTTGAATACCCACAATGCCTCTTCCATTTACTCAGCCCCATCAATGTTTTCATACCTTTGTAAAGGCTCCAACTTTGGTATGAAGGCCACCAAGGCCACTGATCTTGTGATCAAATCTAAATCTACACTTGAGAGATAATGGATTGATTGGTATTGAGTGGGAATAAGCAGAGACGTTGGTAAGGGCGACTAGATGAAAAAAACACAAGGTGCCCAGTAGCTAGTGCTTTATGTGTTTAGATGCCTCTTGTAGCTACAAGGTGGCCATAAAGTCTGGAAACATAGATAATCTTTTTTTTTTTTTTTTTTAAGATTTATTTTATTGGTTTTGACAGAGAGAGGGACAGAGACAGAGAGAGACAGAGAGAAAGAGGAGGGCCCAGAGCAGTCTCCATAGTTGTGCATCATCAGTTTTTGACATGGTTTTGTTCCACACAGGTGGGCAGGGGCCACGCAGGGCAGGAACTGGGCCGGGGCCCTCCCACATGGGAGGCATGCCCCCTTGAGCCAGGGGCCCAACCAGGAGGCTAGAACCAAGCTGGGGGCCTCCCATATGAGAAGCACTCCCCAGTTCAGCATATGGGTCCACACGGGCTGGGGCCAGGATTCGATCCTCAGTCCCCGGGGCTGCAAAGCGAATGCTTAACCCTCTGAACCATCCTGGCTTCCCCTAGGTCAGGGGTGGCAAACCTTTTGGTGATTGAGTGCCAAAGTTTATGAAATAAGAGTATACTCGCTCGACTCGCGTGCCAACCCATCGAGTGAGATAGAGGTATCGATTATTTTTATGTCTATAAGAGCATAAACAATAATTTTTTTAAATGTTATTCATAGCTCCGTGTGCCGAAATAATTGCTCTGTGTGCCACTTTGGGCACGCGTGCCATAGGTTCGCCACCCCCACCCTAGGTAATCTTAGTTTATCAGTATTGGAATGCTATGTTAGTAGGCCAATTGTTATATAGTCACCTGTTGTATTCGATTGCCAGATCTGCCAAAACAAAACAGCACAGACTGGGCTTAAACAAGAGAATTTTATTTTCTCCTAGTCCAGGATCAAGGTGTCAGCAGGATCGTTTCCTCTGAGGCCATTGGTTTGCACATGGCCACCCTCTTGCCGCCTCTTCACATGGTCTTCCCTCTGCGCATGCAGCTATCTGGTGTGTCTTTGCATGTCCTAATTTCTTCTTTTAAGGACATCAGGGGAAGCCGGGATGGCTCAGTGGGTTGAGCGCTCACTTTGCAGCGCCGGGGACCAGGGATCGAATCCCGGCCCCGGCCCGTGCGGAACCATATGCTGAACTGGTAGCTCCCCCAGTTCAGTTCTCTCTCTCTCTCTGTCTCTGTATCTCTCTCTCTCTCTCTCTCTCTCTCTCTCTCTGTCAAAAATAAATAAATAAATAAATAAATAAATAAAATAAAGGACATTAGTCATATTGGATTAATTCTCACCCACATGACCTTATTTTACTTTCATTACCTCTTTAATAACCCTATCTCCAAATACAGTCAGGTTCTGAGGCCCTGGGGGTAGGGCCCCAATGTGAATTTTACAAGGACACAATTCAGTCCATGACACCTGTATTTGGCGGCCACCCTATAGAGATGTAAAAGCCAGGGGACAAGCTCTATGATAGGAATCTGGAAGCAAATGCTTCAGAACCAATGCCAGCCTGTCTGAATGGGCCTGTCTTCTCAGTGCTAGAGTGAGGATGTTGCCTTACTACAGCGTAATCATGTCTGCATGGACAGCCTGCTAGTGTACAGACACAGCCCCAGAAACACCAATGCTGCTGTCCCCAGGGCTGTGACAACACTCATGCAGTGTCTCTGCCTAGAGCATTTGCCGAGTTTTCAGGATGATGGACGATTTTGTCCTCATTCAGGGCCCTCCCTTGCGGTGTGTTCTCCGGAGCCTGTCAGCACCCCCTCTCATCCCAGTGAACCCCTAAGGCACCTTGGATGGAAAACCCCATGTGACCTGCCTGTCAGATGCTGCTGATGCAATGGTGTGTAATTCAACAGTCATTTATATTCCGTGCAGGTCTGAGCAAAGCTATAAAGCGCTCTTGAGAGCTAACTGCTACCGAGGCATTTAATCTAAGCAAAAGAAGGGCTTAGTGACCATCAGCCCACAAGGCTGCGGACGCCGCTTTTGGAGGAGGGGCCTTTCTGTGTTGACTGACTTGCTGGTTCCGGTTTTCAAGATGGGCGTGTGTCGGGGAGCCTGGACCGCTGCTTCTCAGACACCCCTGGCATGCACGTCCAGGCGGGCGCTTCTGCAGCGACAGCTTTGCAGTGAACTGTTGGGCCCATGGTCAGAGCAGAGGCCCTCTGGTCATGTAGCCTAAATAAGGTGATGTGTGAGGTTTAGGGACATGCAGATGTCGTTGCTCATTTCCTAAAGCAGAAAATGTCATGCAGATGGATTCCCGGGCCTAGAAAGCTGCGGAAATTACATTCCAGCAAAATTTGGGGCTCAACTTGGACACATAAGGAGTAGCTATTTGGAAAAATGCCTATGCACACAGTATGTCACTGCCCTGGATGCCTGTGAGAGCCTTCGCAAGGGCCTCTGTTTCCTAGGCGATGGCTTCTTGAATTAATAAGAGCATTTCTGCTTCCTAGCCTGAGGCCCCAGTCTTGATGCTGTTTCTCCACAGGGTCCACTGGTGTGGCATTCCTGCCATGGCAGCTCTGACAGTCCCTGAAGGGAGCGGTGCCACACGTCCTACCTCCTTCCCGTGCAGGCTGATACAACAGCAACCTCTCGTTGGTCTCATACAGCTGCAGTCAGTGCTCGGAAGTGGGCCGAGCAGGGAGTTAGCACCAGACCTGTGCATCTCAGCTCGGAACGATCTCAGTAATTAGCCTTTGAGGTAGCGCTGGGACGGAACCGTTATCGGGTGGCTGATTCAGTGTTCCCTGATGACATTTCAGGGTTGCAAAGGAATGAGCTGCCCCCGAGCAATGCTATCCCAGCCTGGCATTTCTTAATGTTAGCAACACGTTTTAGGGGTGCGTGTTCCTGTGCTCCCACTGGGTTAAGGTGTCCCGTTTTCTTTAACTTACCAGCAAGGACTAACTTCTGTAGTCTTCTCAGTGTCCGTGATTGGTACTAGAGTGAAGAGCAGCACTGTGAGGGAACCTGTGGGAAGGGTGACCCATGTGCCCAGGACTTGCTAGTTTCAGGACCGCAAGTCTCACATTCCAGGGACACACCTGCCACCCCCACCAATTCCCAGGCCAACTGGGATGGTTGATGGCCCCACCAGGGAAGCAAGACTTCCAAAGAATAAAAGAAGTCAGGAGCTTAAGGGAATTGTGGGTTATGAGTGGAAATCTGTGTGTGGCCTGGGGATAGCTTGAACATACTATGTCCCTGGGGACTGGGGACACATAATTACACAGTAGATGGCATCACATAATCCTATGCATCTACCATGTACTGGTAGCTCAAGGCATAGGAGAGGGAGAAGTTGCCAAGAAGAGTATGAGGGGCTTTCAAGCCTGAAAAGATAAAAGGGGGAGGAGAAGCCCCGGCAGGGGGCAGAGGGACACCTAGAGGGGGGTGGGGCGAGCCTGGATGGAGGAGCAGCTTTCAAAGTGAGCGCAGAGAATCCAGTGAGAAGTTGTCACACAGCCCAGACGCTAAAACTAGGGGAAAACTGGAATCTAGCAATTGGCAGCGAGCGACACATTAATTCGAGATGGCAGCTGGAAGGAGGTGGATGAGGACGCGTATTTGGTGTTGGAACAAGGAGCTGGCAGTCTGGGCAGGAACACTGTTTCCTCCCTCTCACCTCATCCAAGCTTCAGCCCCGCCTGGAGTAGAGGGGACACAAGCAAAGGGACAGAGGGGGCCAGCAATCCCTGGACCCCACACAGCGCACTCGTCTTCCAGACAGGTGCTGAAACGACTCGCAGACAGGAGTGGTCGGGACAGGGCCATCATTTACGAGGTGACATTGTGGGTGTGGTCCCTGAAAGAGCTTCAGGCGGGGACAGTCATCAAAGGAAGCAGGTGCCATGGTTGAACCATCAAAAGGATGCATTTATGATGACATGGTGCATCATATCTGTGGGCCAGGTCTTCCCTCTCATAGGGGGAGTGTGCAGATAGGGATGTGAGCTGGGTTGCCTCAGTACCAGAGGGTCTTATTAGTTCAAGCTCGCGGGGTGCTGCTGTCCCTTCTGACTGGACTTCCTGAGCTCAGAGTCCATGAGAGTGAGGGTCCTGGCACAGAGAGGCTAATCAGACTCCATTTCTCATGCCAGCCAGCTGCAACGGCCGGCCGGGTGGAGGCTGGCTGCCCGGCAGGCTGTGCTGAGTTGGAGCCTGAGGCCCTTTCTAGACGCAGCAGGCATGAGGGTTGAGATTGATGAGCCCTTTTTGCCAAACTTTAGACTTGCAACTAATAGACACCATCAGACTTTGCTGTCTAAAGCATAGTTCCCACCATGACATACCTTGAAGTCCCCTTGCAAATGGACAAGAGCAGTGCTTCTCAAAAACGTTTAACTCACTGGATTCCTTTCTTCAGATGACGTTTCACATGAAAACAGATCAAAGCAGGGCTATTCTGGTCAGAGAGGAGGACTCTTCTACTCTCTCTTCCTTATCCAGTGGCAGCTCTTGGGACACCTCTGTGGAACATGGTTTGGAAACCACTGGGAGGTGCTATTTCAGAATAGGACCAGGGAGGAGTCCTCTGAGAGGGTGACATTCGAATTGAGATCTGAGAAGAGCCAGGCAAAGGAGCAGCAAGCGCAAAGGCCCTGGGGTGGGTACCAGCTTAGCTAGTTTGAGACACAGAATGCTCTTTTATGTGACTAGAGCATAGGGATTGTGGGGATCCAGGTAAGAAATGGGGTCAGATAGGTGAGCAGGGTCCACTCAGGTAAAGCCATACTAGCAGGGTAAGGAGTTTGGGTTTTATTGTGAATGTGACAGGAAGCTGTTGGAGGGTTTTAAGCTGGAAAGAGAATTATACTCTGATTAAATACCACTGGCCACTACTATATGGAGGGCAAGAATAGAAGTCAGGACAGCAGTTATTGGTTACAGTCGTTCGTGTGAGAAATGATGGAAACCTAACACACAGCAGCAGGGAGCACTTCGAAAGTTAGAGGTTAGTGGAGGCAGTGTGGGGGGGGGGCGTCTATGGGCATGGCTTCTCATGTTGGGCTTCGGGACCTAGGAGCGTAGAGTGCTGAGATTGAAGGGGGGCTGCTCTCCCGGCCACCTGAGGACCCCCTTCAGCTATGGCCTGCAGAATTCTATGTTCAGCCATCAAGGCGCAGGCTGTTGTTGCTATGAGAGTTGACTCTTACCATTTACTACTGAGGATTCTTCCTTCTTTTCCTAGAGACTGCTAGCTATGGGAGGGACCTTTGTAAGGTGACCAGATTTTAACATCGGTAAATCGGGACACCATTGACCGGGGGGGGGGGGGGGGGGGATTCTTGATTTAAAATTTGGTCTATCTCCCACCGTTCCCTAGCTTGTCGTGCATTCTTTCCAAAAATCGGGACTTTTTTAAAATGCCGCGGGACACGGGACAAATTGTTAAAAATCGGGACTGTCCCGCCAAAAGCAGGACGTCTGGTCACCTTACCTTATAGTCAACTGCTCCCACTCCCTGATATTACTGAGGGGACCAAAGGTGAATTCAGAGCTGATCCTAAACTCGGGTCTGCTGCTACTTTCACTGCATCCTCCACTTGTCATTCATGTATGTCTCGTATCCCCCAACTAGATTATAATCTTTCTCTTTTTATTTGCGATTTAGTTAAAGATCCTTAAGGGCAGGGATTCTACATTCTTCCCCTTTTATCTCCCTCGCATCTAGTGTACTGCTGGGCCCAAGCATAGAAGTTCAAGTGTTTTCTGATTAGCTGTTCTGCACATCAGAGAGCTCACTGCCAAGACATTCCCTCCTCCTTCGCCAGCACGGTTAACCTGCCTCCCCTCGCTAGACCTGACATCCACGCTGCTGCCATCCCTGCTTCCCTGGACAGGGTACACCCGCCGCGTCTAACAGCCAGGCCCATGCGCACAGCAGAGCCTTCGCCAAAGGGAGGGCTTGTCACTGTGGCTAGTTAGTCTTGGAGTCTGATTGGAACTAGACCCAAACCCCAAGCCAGGGTGGGCGGGATTATTAAGATGTGACTCTGCGGGGTTACTTTTGCCTTTCTTGGATCCTCACTTGTCTTTTCAGTGAGTGTGAGTGCTCATGGGAAATGAAATGACAGGTTCTAAAGACCTGGTTCCCGAGATGAGGGTCTGCTCCTCTGGGAACAAGGAGCGCTTCCTATGTGCCCAGGGGACCGCTGTACGGAAGAGGCTGCAATGCCCAGTGCTGTCATGCCTCTTACCAGCCTTTAATCAAGATATGTTCCAGCAGAGGTGTTTAAAATCTATTAGTTCCCCCAGAGAACCCCAGCCAGGTGGGGGTGGGGGGCGGAGAGTGAGGAGGAGTCCTCTCTTCCCTCCACACTCCACAGCGAGTCACCAGTCCACGGGGCTGGGAGCTGGGTTCATCGCCAGGCACAAAGCTGGGCCAGGCAGGGGCCTTGCCCACTGTGTTTTGTGTCCCCAAATGTTTGTCGAAGAGCCTCGTTATTTCAGTTATCCGAGTGTGCTGCTAAGTAACAATGACAACACATTATTCACTCAGTCCATTTATTAAAAATCTAGGGGAAGCTGGGATGGCTCAGTGGGTTAAGTGCTTGCTTTGAAGCCCCGGGGACCGAGGATCGAATCCCGGCCCCGGCCCATGCGGACCCACATGCTGAACTGGGGAGTGCCCCCAGCTCAGTTCTTGCCGGGGCCTATGTGGGAGGCTCCTGGCCCAGTTCCTGCCCTGCGCAGCTCTGCACCCACCTGTGGAGTGAAACTATATGGAAAAACTAATGTCAACTATGGAGACTGCTCTGGGCCCTCCCACTTCTCTCTGTATCTCTCTGTCTCTGTTTCTCTCTGTCAAAAATCAATAAAAGAAATCTTAAAAAAAAAATCTATCACATGCCCACATATATCCATTTCTAATTTTTTTTTAAGATTTATTTTTATTGTTTTTGACAGAGAGAGAGAGAGAGAGAGAGAGAGAGAGAGAGAGAGAGAGAGAGAGAGATACAGAGAGAGAAGGGCGAGGGCCCAGAACAGTCTCCATAGTTGTACATCATTGGTTTTTCCACACAGTTTTATTCCACAGGTGGGCACAGGGCAGGAACTGGGCCGGGGTCTCACCCTGGTGAGAACTGAACTGGGGGGCACACCCCAGTTCACCATGTGGGTCCACACGGGCCAGGGCTGGGATTCGATCCTTGGTCCCCACGGCTGCAAAGTGAGCACTTAACCCACTGAGCCATCCTGGCTTCCCCCATTTCTAATTATTAATGCAAATTTTCAAATTTGAATTTATAAGTGCTGAAGCACATAAAAATAGAAATCCATGCTCATGGCCAGAAACAGCAGCATGTGTGGAAACTGGGAGAACCTGTTTCACCTCTTCCCCCTTTGTCATGTGGAATTTTCCAACAGGCCCCATAGGTGGTCTGCTTTAAAGGCCCTCTTAAGTGGGAACCCTAAAAGTTCTTTCTCCCTCTATGGTAATATTGAAAAGCACCAACAAACAAAAGAAATTTTAAAATGTTCCAAAGTCGTAGAACATCTGACAGGAAGTTAAGGCAGGAAGAGCCCCCAATTAGCTGTATTAACATAACAACAAAATGTATGTTATCAACAAATTGGTTTGTTTCCAATTGGTAGTTAGGTCCACATGGACCTAATCTTTTCACTCCTAATTTATCAGCCACATCCTGTGTATCTTGTCTGCCTGCTTGCAGAATATACCATTAAAATAGTGCACATCAAGCTTTTTCAGCCCCTGGCAACTTGGGAAGATCCAAACTTCCTTGAGGTCGACCTTCTCTCCCAGAACAAATCACTGGACTTAATCAGAAATATAGTGCAGCTTTTGATGAGAAGAAATGTCTCATTTTTTAAGTATCCTGTGTCCATACAGCTTATATTACGTCCTTGGGTGACCTCAACCCCATCGGAGCTTCAGTTTATAGGATGATGACTCAGCTCACATCTCTAGCTCAGAACTTTCTATCAGGCTCCAGATCCATGGTTCCAAGTGCTGTAGCATCCCAAGGACAGCTCAGCTGTGAACTCACCATGTATACGTAGATGCACACGCATGAGCGCACGCACATACACTCTTCCTGTCCTAAATCTAAATTTTAGTAAATGATGTTATTGCATACGTAGGCTTCCAAACCAGAAATTGAACGCATACTTGAGGCATGAGCAGGCCAGCTCTGGTTGGTTGAAATTTGGATAATTTGAAACTGGTGTCAAGAGGAAGCTTCCTTTATCAGTCACACCCCCAGGCCCTCGCTCTCGGATAGGCTGTGCCCTACTGGCTGCCTCCTTCCCTCTGGTCCTCACACGACTCCCCCCCACACCCCACCTGGATCTGTGTCTCAAGGTTGGTGATACAAGGGCCTCAGCCCTGACACCAGGGTCTCACCAGGTCAACAGAAATCATCTGAGGAACTTTTATAAAGGAAAGATTCCCAGCCTGTCCCCCAAGAGATTCTGATTCAAAAAGCCAAGGGTGAGACCTCTTCTGTCCTGAGTACCAACATAGAATTCTTTCTGAACCCCAGCTCCCAGCAGCTGGAGGGACCTGGGGTGCTTTGTAACTCCCCTAAGGTTGGGACCACTGTTCTCTCTAGTATTCATGGTGCCATATGTGTTTGTATACTGTAGCTGTCCCTACACATGCATGCATGTACACAAGCCCATACACGCACACACAAATACGTCCATATCCACCTGTCCAAAAAGGCACATACTTACATGCACACATGCTCGAGTGCATGCACACACACACATTTTATTTATGCAGCACCTAAGCCCAAGTCACCCCATGCCTCTCTTGCAGTTGCCTCTCCAATCATTCACTCAGTAGCCACTCACTCCTGCCCTGCCCCTCCTCAGCCACTCCTCCCTTCTCCCTGCTGATGGCCACAGGCCCCTAGGGGGTCTCTGTTCTGCCCTCTGCACTCCTGACTTACTGGTCTTTGGGAATGCACCAAAATGCCTCACCCCCTCACGAAATAAAGCTCAAACCTCACAGCTCAAGAGAACAGTGTTCACCCCAGTATCTGGGGCTCAGTCTGGCCCCCTCCTCCAGCCACACCTCACATGCACCCTTCATCATGGGAACCTTTTAAATCTCAATCTTTGTTCCCCTGGGATTGTTTTCTTAACCTAAAATGAAGTCACTCAGTCAAAGATAGGACTATATTGGTGACTATCTTCTCTAGAATCTATTGAATGGCCCGTTTTTACTGCCCCTGTACTAGTTTTGGAGATGATCATTCAAACACAAGCAAAACAAAATCAAAATAAACCTTTGCTAATTTGCTATATGATGCTCTATTCCTATGCTTTTAATTTTCAATTCTTTGGTTATTGGTACTTTTGAGTGTTTTTCACATTGATTGACCATTTGTATTTCTTTCTCTGGGATTTGAACTTGGGACTTCTAAATTTCATCTTTGTCCAGTACAGTCTTTTTACTAACCCAGTTGTTCCAAAGTGTGGTCACTGGACCGGCAGCATCAGCAGCACCCAAGAACTTGTTAAAAATACAGATTCTCAGGCCCCACCCAGTCCTACTGCACCAGAAACTGGGGCTGGGGCCCAGCAGTCAGCTCTACCAGGCCCTCCAGACTCCAAATGACCCTACACAGGAATGATACAGAATTCATCTTGAACCCAGGAGCACAGCAGGGGCACCCAGCTTGAGTGACAGCGGCCTTAAATCACAGAGGATAAGACTGCAAATTCTAGAACTACCCTGCATGTGTCCATAGCCTGGCTCTGCCAGTTACTAGCTGTGTGATCTTAGGCAGGTGGTTTAACCTCTCTGGGCCTCAATTTTCTCAACCCACAAAATACTTAATACCGTATTTTTCTGTGTATAAGCCAATATTTTTGTCTAATATTGTTAGGCCAAAAATTGGGGGCCATCTTATACACAGTAGTAACCCATGTATTGATTTCTTAATGTTGGGTTAGAAAAGTAGGAGTCATCTTATACATGGGGGCATCTTATACATGGAAAAATATGGTAATAATATTACCAACCTCATAGATTTGTTTTGAGAATTAAAGGTTCAATTCATGGTAAGCACTTGGCACAGTGCCTAGCATGCAACACTTAATAAGTGTTAGGTATAACTGCTGCCACTATGGCCATTTAAATGACCACAAGCTCATGGGCCTGAGGCCTGGAAGAAATAAGGCTGGATCTTAAAGAAACTTGGCTGTCAGGAAGCAAGAGGTCTGAAAATAAATACAATCATGATGCACCCTCTCTTGCCCCCCCCCCCCCTAAAATACAGGCTTCTCCCTTTTCCTTCCATCAGCTCACCTCAGCCTTCCCAGATGAGACATACTTGTTCAGGCCATTGCCCTAACATCAATGCGGACAAGAGACACAAGACACAGCAGTTATTGAGAAAAACTCTTGAACTCATTGTAGGTACACCCAGCATCTCTATTGGTTAAAAACAGGTTTATAATTTCATACCATTTTTATATCATTCTATCTCTTCCAGCAGCCTTTTCATTGGAGGTTAATATGAGCAGTGTTTTCTTAAAGAGGCGGTCCCAACATTATATAACTTAGTGAAACGCCTCATAAAACCAGGTTAGACAAGTTAACTTGCGCAAACTGTGGATTATGAATCTTCACGGGTGAGCAGCTCGTCAGGTACAGATTTTACCCAGAGGTTTTCGATTCCCCTGCCACTTCATAGGGTTAGTGTGCCATGGAGGCCACTTTGGGAAATGTTGTCTTACAGGAAATGGGAAACAGTTTCCAGGATTTAGATGACCTGTTGGTGAATGAATTATATATATGAAAGAAAACAATAAGGATAGTTTTCTCATTAAAGAAGTAGCAAGTAGGGTGTTTTTAGTGTCTCCAAAGTAAGACAGTGAATTTTTAAATGCTTTAGAAAAACAACTGAAACAACTGAGTGCTCTCTGCCTCACTCCACCCTTCACGAAACTCTACTACAATATTTATTTAGTACTTTCCCAGAGGAGAGACTTTGCAAGTTTGTTCAAGACTGGGCAATTATTAGAGAATGAGGAAGCCTTGAGCTCTTAATTAATACGATTCTCGTCTCCATGAGTATTTCTAGCTATTGATCTTTTCTTTTTTGCCTTCCAGGTTTTTTTGGGTTTTTTTTAAAGATTTATTTCATTGTTTTTGAGAAAAGGTAAGAGAGCGAGAGAGAAAGGGAAGGGCCCGGAGCAGTCTCCATAGTTGTACATCATTCGTTGTGACATGGTTTCATTCTACACGAGTGGATGTGGGGCTGTGCAGAGCAGGAACTGGACTGGGGATTTTCCGCATGGGAGGTGAGAGCTCTCACAGGGCAGGGCCAGGATTCCATCCCCAGACCCCGCAGTTGCAAGGCAAGTGCTCAAGCTGTTGAGCTATTTCAGCATGCCCCAATTTTTTTATTGTTAAATTTGTTGAGATGACATTGGTTGGTAAAAATTACATAGGTTCCAGGTGTACAACTCTATAGTGCCTCGTCTATGTGTTGCATTATGTGCTCACCACCGAGAAAGAGGCGGTGGGGAGGGAGGAGGAGAGTGCAAATATATGGTGATGGAAGGAGTAGATATCGATCTTGTTAGCAGGTTCCTCTGACCTGGATCTTCTCTTTTTTTCTTACTCAAGAAAATTGAAACTGTAATAAACCTCGCTTCTCTCTTTCTCCCTCTCCTCTTCCCTTTCCTCCTCCATCACCCCCACCCACTGTTTCTTCCCTTGTCCTTCAGGAACCTTCTGCATCATTTCACTGTGCACCTGTGTGGCTGGGATCAACTTCGAGCTGTCGCGCTACCCACGCTACCTGTATGGACTCCCTGATGACATCAGCCATGGCTATGGATGGTCCATGTTCTGTGCGTGGGGGGGCCTGGGCCTCACACTCATCTCGGGCTTCTTCTGTACCTTGGCCCCTTCTGTCCAACCTGTCCCGAGGACCAACTGCCCTAAATCCAGACCCGAGAATGGGACAGTGTGCTAAAAAACAAACCCGTTCATATATATATATATATAAATATATATATAATATACATATATAAAACGAAACTAAATCCAGGCCATGCCAGGGCCAAGGGAGAGTTGAGTTGGTTCAGGCGCCCGCATCTCGTCGGACTTTGTGTGGCCTCCTCACCGAGATGGGGAAGGCATTCCCGTCATCTGGCTCTTCCATCAATCCTTAACTTTTGGCTCCATGGTTTCTTGAAGACAGAGTGAACATCACCACTCGCGATCGCATCCTGATTGCCGTCACTCACGAGGACGGAACAGTGCCAGGGGTCTGGAGCGGCACAGATGTAGAGAAGGAAATGCCGTCCACCGGGCCAAGCGGAGAGGACACCACCCCAACACCGACCATGTCACAGATAAACACAGCCCTTAGTTCCTAGAATGTAACCAAATCTTTGAGGCCATTTGGAGAACCTCTTCTGCTCTTCCTGTTCTGATTTCCTTCCTGGCCCACCAGCGACTCACAGAAACCGGAAGAGAAACCAAGAAGGAAGTTTTCTCTTTGCTGCCAAACTTTTGGACAAAGTTTTATAGGTGGGGAGGGGAAGAGAACCACGTGTTGAGAGGCAAGGTCTGCACTAGTAAAAAGACGCTTCAGAGGATGCTCAGAAAACCCAGCCGTACCTTCCAGCTGCCTTACACCCAGTTAAACAAGAGGCGCCCTGCCCTCACCCCACCTGCACTCCCTGGGCAGATCAGAGCTTTGGAGTAGTGTTGTGATGTAAGTGTGCGTGAGTGCGGGTGCATGTGTGTATGCGTAACTATTTGGGGTGGTTTTCTTTTTCATTTTCACTGTTTCCAATGGGAATTCTGCATTGTGACTGTCGTCGCTCTATCCTTTGTGGTGGTCTCACAACCCAGCACAGAGGTCCCAAGACCCAGGAAGAACAATGAGGGGCAAGCCCGTGTGGGGGCCGGTTCTGCAGCTGCTGATCCTGGAGTGTGTGCCTGTGGTGGGTGTGTTCTGCGTGTGGGGTTTTATCGTTTGGGTTGCATTTTCCTGTTCTTTTTAGTGCAGCTGAAATGCTCAGAGGGCAGAACCGAGAACAAAGCCGCTGGGCAGAGGCCCCTGTGGTCCCTGCGTCTCAGTTCCAGGACACCACAGGGTCTAGTCCTCTAACTTTGGAAGCTCGACACAGCTGGGCCAGGAGAGAAGAGGGGAAGCACAGTGCAATAGGGACAAGGAGTGTGACCTCGTTGTTGCTCTAGAAGTCCGTCTACCGAACAAGACCTTCTCCTCCCCATCACAAAAGCTGTCCCTCGTCACTGGATGCCTACCCCTGCCCTAGAGGAGACTTCTGTACAGATGAAAGAAAATGGGTCACAGGCAGAGAGTACCTCCATGTCCCATGTGCTCAAGTGTGTACAGTATTGTGTAAATTCATGGAGAACTCGACTCCATCTTCTTTCTTTTCCTCTTGATATTCAAGGCCATGAATCCCCAAATAGTCGTCATGATGGCTGAGTACCCAAACACGGGGGGCATAAACCCAGCCCAGTGTCCCGGGCTCATGTGAGCAAATAGGCACTGCGGGTAATGGCGACGTCAGCCAGAGAGTTGTGAAAGTTGTAGGGGCAGGAGTGTGCCCAAAAGAGTGGGCAGAAGCAGCTGACAATCACCACAGTGACCCTGCTAGGGCTGAGCAGCCCTGGGGGGCAAGGAGAGAGTCCCCAAGGTATACAACCCTGGGTCAACCCTGTAGCTGAGAATTCAGTTGCTCCAGAAGTCAATATGCTTTGGGAACTTTCTAACCACTCAGCAGCCTTTCTTCCTACCATGCACTCTGTTCCCACGCTCTCCCTAACAGTCTCCGCCCTTTCTCACCTACTAACCACATGCTTCCCTCTCTTCCACCCTCCAGGCTACAAGTCCTGCCTGTCTCATCTGCTCTGTTTGACTGCGTGCGTGCGTGCGTGCGTGCGTGCGTGCGTGTGTGTGTGTGTGTGTGTCTCACATCCAGATAGGACATCTGGTGTGTGTGAACGGGCCTGAATGGGGGTTTCTGTATGTGTTTATCTCTCCGGTCCTTTTTGTGTATGTTTGTGTCCACATGTACCTGGATCTGAGTGGGGGTGTATTCTTCAAGACCTCCTTGCCAGCGACTGGCCAGCTTTTGCAAAAGGTCCCGTGTGTGAGTGCCCTGGGTATGGGTGTGCTGAGAGATGGGGGGCGAGGTGTGTAGCAGGAAATGCTGTTAGCTTCCAACTGAGCTTCTAAGGACTGTGTTTAAAACAAAGGATTTATTCTGGAAGAAGGGAAATAATTTTGGGGAAATCCCAGCTTTTCCATTGTATAGGGAATTTTTTTTTTTGAAAAGTTAGATTACCGTCTTAAAGGGAAGGGCATACTTAGGCTTGAGGAAAAGTGAGAAGTATCTTTGATTGGGAGGCCTGTGTCTTCTTTTCAGGTGTCTTGAACAAGCTCCACTGAGCAGGGACATAGTCATCTGTGAGTGTCCATGGGGGGCAGAGGGCTTGTCTATGACCAGACCCAAATTCTAGCTATTCTCTAATTACAGGAAAATGGGAAAAGAATTCTAAATGAGCTAACTTGCTATCAATTATTTAAACTTTAATGACCGTGTTTAAGATACTGCCTCACAGACCTCCCATGCTTGCCATAAATAGATCATCCACTCTCTCCAGCTACTAATCTTTAGGGTAGACCATTAACACAGCTTACCGCATCCCGCTGGATCCTTCCTGAAAGGTTAGGAGGATGCCTGGGGGAGAAGCAAACCAGCTGGGCTCATGTCACCTTCAGGGCAGGAGCCATGAGCTGCTGCTGCTTTTTTCTTTTTTTCTTTTCTTTTCGCCTTCCTTCCTTTCTTCCTTTGTTCCTTCCTTCCTTCCTTCCTTTCTTCCTTCCCTCCCTCCACCCCTCTTTCTTTTTCTCTTTCTTTCTTTCTTTTTTTTTTGGTAGTGGGGCCAGATAGATTCAGATACACACACTCTGGGGTCTGATCCTGTGTGGGACCTAGAAAACGCCCAGCCACTTGTCCCCAAGAGAAGTCTTGTACAGATGACAAGTCCTGGCCAGTGGGAGAACTTCCCAGGTAACGTTGAGCCCTCTGGCATAGGAGGTAAACCCCAGATTAAGACCTGCTGCTCCAAAGCAATTACTGAAGCTTCGTGCTGTGAAGTAGCTGAGGAGAAAGAGAAAGAAGAGAGGAAGAACGAAAGGGGACCCTTGACCCTAGAGAACTCTTTAGGTCACACTCTGCTAACTGCCAAGTAGAACCCAACTTTCTGAGGGACTTAGGGTTAGCAACCTCACTAAAGCTCCCAGCGCACGCCAGGTTATGTTCCAATTCCTGACAGGTGTGCACGCACGCTTTAGGACCGTGTATGGTTTCGAGCTCCATCCTGAGCAAGGTGTCCGTTTCAGCTTTTATTTCCTTCCTTACCCTGTGGAGATTGGGGATTCAGGAAAGTGGAGTAGAAAGAGGTCCTATTTTTTTTCTCTCCATTTTGGGAATGATAGTTTCTTCCTTTATTTCCTTTCCCTTTCTCCACTCATTTCTACTTTCCTTCTGCATCAACTTTGATCAACTAAAATAGTTAAGGAATTCATCTCTTGAGAGGTTCATACACTCCAAGCAACCCCCTCCCTTATTCTATGGCTGTAGGTTTTCAAAGTAGAGCCACAGGCCTACTTAGAAATGAAACTACAAAAACATGGTAAATGTGCCTGTTCAAATTTCAACCCTCCTATGGGCCCCAGCCTTTCAACAGCTCTGCCCTTTCAACTTCAGGGATCATGAAGTCACAGACTCAACTCCACCCATTCAAGACAAAGCCTTCCTGACCACGTGTCCGGGGGCCGGGCCCTGGGCCCTGGTGCCATTATGGACTATCATCTTGTTGGCGATAAGGAAGGAAGATATTCAAAGACTCTTAGACTGAGCCCGACATCTTAATATTTATTCACAGTCCTAAGAGGCCTGAAATGAAGGCACTGCGTTTAGTTGTCCCGCATGAGGGGGGTGATGTGTTGCTTTGGTCTCCAAAGCTGCCCACCTGAGTCAGGTTCAGAATGACATCAGGGTTGTCACCAGGGACATCTGGAGTTGGCTCTTTCACGGGGCTTGTTCTGAGAGCGTTAATTAATGGATTTTCAAGTATCTGGGGAGAAGGAGTGGGA
Organism: Craseonycteris thonglongyai; assembly: GCA_004027555.1. Taxonomy (NCBI): domain Eukaryota; kingdom Metazoa; phylum Chordata; class Mammalia; order Chiroptera; family Craseonycteridae; genus Craseonycteris; species Craseonycteris thonglongyai. The sequence goes on along the minus strand of PVKE010013633.1, from coordinate 18,670 downwards.
AGCAAGACACTCTAGTCACTTTTGGTGCAGTTTGTGGGATGCTTAGTTGATTCTCGTAGCTAAAGCGAAGCCAATTTTTCAAAAAATGTTCCCTCTGCTCCAGGGACCAACCAGGCCAGTGGACACGTCATCCAGCCCTTTCCAAGGAAACATGATGACTCGCAGTGAGAGGTGATTTCACCACAGCTAAAATGATTCGGTGTCTACTAGCAAGCTGGCCTCTGTTGGCTTCCAGCTGGGATATGATAGGGTAAGGGGACAGATGTTTAAACAAGCCCACCTGAGTTGATGGACACACAAGATTCTGGTGTCCCTCAAACTAGTCAACTTGGTGGGCTCTGCTTGCCCTCTTTCCATTGAGGCTGCCGTGGTACAAGGTGTTTCTTAGACATTATTGTTCTTTTCGTAGACTACATTATTGTTACTGGCCCCTGGACTTTTCCCAAAATAGTACGTTTGTTGTAGAAAACTTAGAAAAATAAAATATACAAACAGACTCAAATACTGTTCACAATTCCATTGCTAGGAGGCATCGTAATGTTCTTAACCCGACTTTGCAGTCAGTGTTTGTCTCTGAGTTGGGGTGAGGCAGGCAGTCTGTGGTCACAGAACCACGCTAATCTTCATGGAGTTGAGCCTGTGCTCATGACAGGAGGAGCACAGGGCCCTGAGCCCCCAGAGGTGGCAAGAGGCCTTCGAAAAAGCTCAATGCCAGAGCCTAATGGCAGCACCAGAACAGACTCTGACGGAGCCTGCCATCAGTGTCGAACAGCCCCGGAGCAAGGCGTGAGGATTAAAGAAAACCAAAGAGCATGGGATTGGGAGGGCTGTCAGCATGCGATCATACTCCAGCTAAAGGACTTCTACTTTGGGATTTTTGTTTTCTTTCTTTCCTTCCTTCCTTCCTTCCTTCCTTCCTTCCTTCCTTCCTTCCTTCCTTCCTTCCTTCCTTCCTGCCTTCCTTTCCTTCTTTCTTTTCTTTTTTTTGGAGTGCCATCTCAATCTAATTACAGGCGTAAGAGCACTGAAGCCAGAGTAACTCAGTGATTAAGCCACACTTGTGTAATGCACTTACTGTAAATCTCATTTCAGCTCTGCACTAAAATGACTTGTGACTCTGGGCACTGTGTCTTCTCCATACTTGAATGTCCTCATCCACAAAATGAGGATAGTGATAACACTTTACCTCATGGTACATTAAGGGTGACAAAGAAATTGCAAAGTGATTTGCAAAAAAGCAAGTGTCACATAAATCATGCACTGTTCAAATTACCCCACAGCAGCCGAGCCCTGAGGAATGGGACTCTTCCATGGTCGCCATGCATGCTGCTGCTAAAAGGATAGCCTAGAGTGAGGTGTCATCTGGGCCAGTGAACAGGTCCCTACCTGTCAACTAAGCACATGGGATTTTATTCCATCGTTCAGGTCCCTCTGTGAAGTTGGCTCCTTAAGTTACCCATTCCCAGACTTCCTTCCTTTTGTCCAAAGCCAGTTTGCAGAGGGCACTCTGAATCCCTCTCGATCATTCCCAGAGGTGATAGAATGAGTAAACCAAGTATGAGCTGAAACATTTAACTATTAACCAAGGTGCATGGCCAATGCCTTATTTTTCCTTTACCATCCTCCTAACATTATTTCTAGATGTATGTGCTTAAGTAGTGGTAGCAAATCAGATTCTGAAGCATGTTAATGGTCTCTTAAGTATAAGATGGAAACAAGTTTCAAGGAACGGAGATCTTTCTTGTTGGTCAGTGATGCAGATGGCATCACCAGAAGCCTGTGGGTTTTATAGGCAGTCCTTAGGATGGTGGGTTCACTAGAAGAGGTTCTGGGTGTGAGGCTGTTTGGGAAAAACTGAATCTGAGTTCTAAACAAGAAAAGAATGCACCTGCAGAAGGGTCTACACACTTTCTGCTTTGCAGGGGATCAGGTTTTGGTGTTGTGATGAGACCTCCTCTAAGGGAAGGTAGAGTCATTGTTCCCTAAATGGGTAGAGCCCCACCAGAAACAGGGAATCTATCCAAGTGTAGAGGGTATTTGTTCACTTTTTTTTTTTTAAGATTTATTTTTATTGTTTTTTGACAGGGAGAGAGACAGAGAGAAGGGGGAGGGCCCAAAGCAGTCTCCATAGTTGACAGCATTAGTTTTCCATATAGTTTCACTCCACAGGTGGACACAGGGCTGCGAAGGGCAGGAACTGGGCTGGGAGCCTTGCGCACAGGCCCCGGCAAGAACTGAACTGGGGGCACACCCCAGTTCAGCATATGCGTCCACATGGGCCAGGCCCGGGATTTGATCCTCGGTCTCTGGGGCTGCAAAGAGAGTGCTTAACCCGCTGAGCCATCCCAGTTTCCCCTGTTCACTATTGAGAAACAGAAAACAGGCTGTACACATGGGGGTTGCACAGCAGGAGCTAAACCTGGCCTTACTTGGCAATTGCATCTTCTTCCCTCCATTTCCAAGGACTGGGTGTGGTTCCTTGGGGAACCAGTGTCCCCTTCTGTCTCCCACTTCTCCCTCTGCTAAGCCTTTTCCTGCCTTTCCGGGTCACCTGTAGACCCTTTCTAGCCTGAATGTATCAGGATGTCTGCATTGTTGTGAATGTGACGAGCTTTCGCTAACTCATTCTCATCCTCCTTTCCCATTGCCACCCACGGTATGACTGTTTCGCTATTCAAGACTATCTGTAAAAATGTACAAATAAAAGTGAAAACTCAAAATAAGGGGGAGGGAATTGAAACTAAACCAATGCATTGATGGAGCCCTCCGTTTTCTGAGGACTTACATGGACCACCCTAAAATCCTGACTGGGTGGGATTTGAAGGGAGGGAAGCCATTGGCACAGGAGTTTTTTCTGGTTGTTGCTCTGACAGTCATTAGTGTCTGCTTGTAACTCTCTGTTTCAAGATTTTTGCCTTTAAAGTGAAATCTATTTTCTGAAAAGTAAAAGCAAGTCATCAAAGTCGGAAGGGGAAGGTGATCGCAAAGGTCAATACAAAGACCTGACCCCGGGGTCACATTAGCAGCTTTGTCACTGGTCACTCGGGGCCTTGGGCACGTCTTGTTACCTCACCATGTCTCTGTGTCCTCTCAGCCAAACAGGGAGCAGGGGGCGTCCCAGGACTCCTGGGGCACCACATCCCCTGGTCCATTCTGCTGCTATTCTTCGGAAGGCTCCGAGCCGTGCTCGTGTGTGCTTATTGCATGCAGGTACATCCAGAGAGTTCCTCCTGGCTACTCTCACCCAACTCTCAGTCCTGGAAAAGTAACCTCAGAGTCCAAAGCCTTTGATCTACCTTTTCATTCTCAGATGCCTTTCCCACCCACTTAGATGATTTTGACTATTGTTATTGACAGAGCTTTGCTGTGCTGGCGTAGGAGAAAGACTAGGAAAGGAGAAGATGCACGGGCAGCACTTCCTAACCTCTGATTCACTATAAACTGCTGACTTGTGATGTCAGAAGCAGGGAGTCTGGCTAAGGGAGGCTACCAAATCAGGATGAAGAGAGCACTGGCCAGTGGTGGGGTAGCAGAGGTGGGTCGGCAGTGGAGGTAAGATAAAGAAACCTTTGGAAGGGGAAATGGCAGAATCCCAGAGCATCGCTGGCTTGGCCACAGACAAGAAGCTTCCAAAGGCAGGGCACTCTGGAGTAAGGGGAAGTAGGAGAGAGGCACAGGGTGAGTAATCTTATAGCATAAGAGCAGCCTCCCCACAAGACTGAGAAGACTGGCTGCCTCCTGGGGGTGGGGTGGGGGGGCACAGAGGGGCGGTTCTTACACCAGGCTTGACCAGTGACCTACCACCTCCCACTCCAGGGTGCCTCTCATCCGCTCCTCCCTCCTCCCCGATGGTCCACAGTGACCATCTCTGGGACCAACCAGTTCAGAAAGGCAATGTAGACCAACAGCAATATAATGTAAGCCACATATGCAATTTTACAGATCATTCGAGTAGTGATAAAAATAGCAGCCCCAGTTTTCAAAGTCCAAAGAAGTGGGTGACATTAATTGTAACACAGATTTTAACCCAACATATCAAAAAATATTATTTTAACATGGAATCAATATTAAAAGTTACTGAAGTATTTTACTTTTTTTTTTTTTTTTAATGAGACCTTCGAAATCTATAGGAATTTTACTGTTAGGAAACCTCTCAGTTTGGAATAGCCACATTTTCAATGCTCAATAACCACATGTGGCTACTGGCTACCATATAGGACAGCAAAGATTTAGGCTGTGTTATGAGGCTGAAGGGGATCCTCCTCACCTGTAGGTCACTCCGATCTCACAGCGCACAGGCTGGAGGTGGCTGTTGGCCCAGAGTAGAAAGGTCAGAAGCCACATCCAGGCTGCCGTCCTGGCCTCTGGACATTTTGCTCTAGCTACTTAGTCAGAGGGGAGGCTCCCTGCTTGTCAAACACACCTGCCCCAGAGTCAGCGCTGTTCCTGGGCAAGGCCCGATGACTGGTCTGGATCCTAGAGGCCAAAGCAAGTCACTGTCTTCAGCTATGGGAGCATCAGCTTATCCCTCATCCAGACGCCCATTATTTTACAGTGGGGAGGGGGGCAGCTAGGCCTTCTCTGTGTCCACAATAAAGATCTCCATAGTCTTTTGTCATCTGGCCCAGTCACCTGCTAATAACACCACCCCAGTATCTGGAGCTGTTTTCTCAATTTCCTTAAATTGTATCTTAAAGTCCAAAAGCTAAAAGGGGACACCCTGGGAAGAGCGTGGCCACAGGCAGACTGGGTCTCCTAGGAGGTAGCAGTCACAAGCCCTGTCCCTTGCTTGCATTGGGGCTCTGTGCACCATTGCGAACCTCTCTTCCCTTCCTATAATCTTCCTTAGATTTAAAGAAACCTCTTTTGTTCAGGGGAAAAAGACAAGTCACAAGATCTTAGTGCAGAGAACAGAAGAAAATGTAAGCGAGCAACCCCTCATTCTCAAAGCCTATCAAAGAGCCAGTGTGACAAGGTTTGACTCCTTTAAAATATAACATTATGAGCCTTGTATTACTGAGAGAAAAAAATGAGCTGATTGGGTGAGTATGTTTTATATATGGTCATTAGACAGGGACCATAACCGACAAAACTCTCGACACCTGGAGTGTTTCTGCTCCACCAGATTATTGCTCAGTCAGTATAAATTTATGTACCTTTAATTTGCATAGTGCTTTCTGATTGGTCAGACAGGAGTGGCGTGTACTGCAGGATTCCAGCAAGCCTCTGCCCTCGGAGGGAGCAATTCCTGTGGTTATTGGTGCTAAAATAAGATTCAATATTATGTTCATTTGTTCTGATACAATGTGAATAAATGTGTTGTTTAATCCTAACAAGAATGCTACATCTTATCAGATCTACTGTACTGTCTGTTCCTTCTCATAATTAATTAATTACAGGAAAGGTGATCCAAACCAGAGCTTGAAACTATTGTGCTATTCTGAGAGGTGAACTTCACAGGGAAGTGGGAGGGGGGTGTGAAAAGGGAAATTGCCAGGTTCCAGTGACTTTGCAAGGACTAAGGAAGCGGAGCTCATCTGGGGACTTCACGACACTGACTGCATCATGCAATTTTCTTTTTCAAATTGGCAGAAATATTGTATTTCCATCGATTGAAGAAAAAAGTGTCTGGTAATTAATTAAATGACTTGTTCATGGAAAAAATAAAAATAAATAACCTGTCAGTTGTGGAATGTAAACTGATTAAACAATTAAATAAAGAAGATCATGTTGTGTGTTTTAAGCAATTGTGTCTGCTTGGGGAAGCAGGTAGAGGCTGCAGTATTTGATGGAGAACAATATCTTTCCCTCAGTTTTTGGTGTAGAAAAAAAAAATGGAACAACTTGTATATAGATAGCAGACTGAAAACTCTAATCCTGAAGGAAATAGACAGTAAACATGTCAAGCATGTGCAAGCCAAACATACATGCTTTTAGAGATTGGTGAGAAGAGAAGTGGAGAGGAATTCAGAAGAGAAAAAGAAGGAAATGGTTGCTCTTTTTCTCCTATCGCTGGCGTTAATAACTTTTTATAAAGGTGTTCTGAAATGCTAGAATTACTGGCTACATTCTAATCCCTCACATGTTCATCCTCTCCATCCCAAACTTAGAATCACTGTTCCTTTTGATCCCTGAGTGCCTTTTAAAAGTTTCTGGTTCATGGCTGGGTAGGACAGCGAGGGGAAAGGGGAAGAGGGTGACAGGCAAGTGCTTTGTTAAGGGCCCTATGTGTCTGTCAGCATCTCTTGTGTTAAGGAAAAGAAAGTGGCGCTTTCTGGGATAAGTGGAGAAGTAATTTACTGAAAGGACACGGGTCGCTGGAGGCCCAGAGTGAGAGGCAAGAAGGAACGAACGCTGGGTAGTCAGAATCACAGCCCAGGGCAGTCTGGACCCCGCCGGGGCCACCGTTGGACTGGACACCGCGGCTGGCTAGCACTGCTGCCCTGGAGACCATGCCTTCACCAGGACAAACCCGGGCCCCGTGTCTGTTGTTGGCCCCCAGCCTCAGCATCCCAGGAGGCTCACCATCCAAGGGGGCCAGGAAATCAAACCTGGAGCCACTAGCTTCACTCTTGGGTGGTGAACTCTGCCTTCACCGAGATTCACAGAGTAGACAATTCCCCAAACATAGGAAGAGGCGCTGATGCCGGGCCGTCCCAAGGGGAAATGCCCATTAGCGGCGGGATTCCTGCGTGAGACGAGACGGAGTGGTCCTGAATGAGGAGGATGCTGTGGTGCATTTGCCCAGAGGTCAGTGGGCGTGTGTGTCATTGTCATGACAGTGATGAGCACCCGAAAGATATGCTCAGAGTTGGGTGTTGTACAAGAAGGCCTGAACAGACTTAGTGTGAAATAGGAACAATAATATAAGCAGTAGAATTTAATTTTTTTTAAAAAAAAGGAAGAATGGATACAAACAGTAAAATGTCTCAAAAGTAAGTGCAGGTCAAAGGTGAGTGCCTTATAGAATGGGGGTGGGGAAGTTTTAATGAGTGGAGAAGAGGTTGAAGGCATGGGAATCTAAGCATCCCCTTTCCTCCTTGGTAGTAATGCCACTTGTAAGAGAGAAAGGATGGAAACCCTACTGCTCTTAAGAAGTGAGCAAGGCCTGTCAGCCCTGTACCTTCAAGGGGAGGCAGGTGGGAGGAAAGAGCTCCTCCTGCCTGTTGGGGGGGGCGGGGGCGGAGTGGGGTGCTGCTCCCGCCAGGCCGTACACACTGGTGCTGCAGGAGTGGGTGCAGTTGGCAGCAGCCGTCTGAGGTGTGATGCCCGGATGTCCTGTGCAAGGCCTGGGCTGAGCCACCCAGAGGTAAGCAGGCTATTCTTTTTCAAAAAAACAAAGAAAAACACTGATTTCTATGTCTGTGATGAATTGTGTTATACAGTGGGCTTGTGGGAAACACATCTGCTCTTCCCCACCTCAGCACTGGGGCCACCAGACATGAAAATCCCCAGTGAGAGGGTCAAGTGATTGGAGAAAGGTAGTGCTAGGACAGTGACTCCAAATACCAGAGTGGTCCACTGGGGGCGCTGTCCTCCAGGAAGCCTTCCTTTCCTGACGGTCCATGTGCTCAGTGCTCTTCCCCTGCCCCTTAGTGTCGTCCTCATTCTCTCTCTCCCCTTCCCTTCCTTTCTCTTCCCCTCCCCTCCCCTCTTCTCTTCTCTCTCTCTCTCTCTCTGTCAGCACTTATCACTTCCAGATGAAATCCGTGTTTTCTAGGGACCTCCTCAGGAACTGGGTTGTCTTGAAGAACAGGGATTCTGACACTCATCTTTATATCCTAATGACAAGTAGTGCCTGGTATGTAGAAAGTACTCCGTAAATACTGATCTGAACCAAAGCGAAGTTTTCCCCATCCACTCACTCAAATAGGTCCTCAATGGTGGTGTTAAATTCTTCTTTAAGTAAGTGTTATTGGGGTTCCTCAAGATCACCCTCAGATTCAGTGGTTTGCTCAGAAGGACTTACAGAACTCAGAAAAGCTGATATCCTCAGGGGTTTGGTTTACTACACTGAAAGGATTCACACTGAAATTTCAAAGGTAAATGGTGCATAGAGCAGAGTTCAGGGAAGATGAGACACAAGCTTCCGGTTGTCCTCTCCCAGTGGGTTTGTGCAAGCAGCACTTCATTCTCCCAACAACGCTATGTGACCACAGGACTATGGCACCCAGGGAAGCTCACCCAAGCCTAGCGTCCAGGGATCAGGGAGATCAGCCAGGTCAGTGTGGAGAGCCCACAAGCTGACCTCAGTTACTGCCCCTTCAGGCATCAAACAGGCTGCTGCATGGACAAGACCTCCACCACGTATCAGTGTCTGTGTAGACTATGTGGCACGGCCCAAGGTAGGCCGGATAAAGACACCCTCACCAGGCAGGATATCCCAAGAGCATAGTTTATGTCCCAGGAGCTAGTTAAGGGCCAGGCCTTTCTCTGGAACATGGAGGGTGTGGGCTACCTGACCTGCCCAGTCAACCCTTTCCTGCATACCAAGCTACATTGTTAGCGTCCATATTAAAGCTCCTCTCCAGATACTCTGGCGTCCTTCCTCTGCCGTTGACCTCCTAGAGACAGGCCTTATCCTGGTCTTCTGTGCAGGTCAGCTGCTGAAGCTCCTAGTCCAGTGATCTCCTCCCTTCACAAGAGGCGGGGGTGGGGGTGGCAAGGAGAGCTCGCAGGTGAGGAAGTCTTTAAGCAGGTCTACATTTGGATCTTTTTACATCTGAGTTGTGTCTCTGTCCCCCTCACCCCATGACTTTGTATGTATGCAAATGGGTATTCCAGCGTCCACCTCCCAGACTATTGTACAAAATGCAAGGCTGAACCCACATGTGAGTGCCAGGCACAGAGCTGCTTTTCAGCGCCTGTCAGCCTGCATTCAGCCCTCCCCCAGCCCCACACAGTTTGTCGTCTTTCGTTACTAAGCACGTTCTAGATCTCAGCCCTCTAAGAGGGGTCTCTGAACTGAAGCCTGCCCCATATTGGGGTCCCGCAGGTAGCCTCCTCACTCACCACACCTTTAAAAGCTCACGTAAATCGACAGTGTGAATGGAAACTCACATTTACTGCCTTCGGCCATTGTTTAATCATTACAACTATCCTTTGTAGGCATTAAGCTCTGTGAAATAAAAATCATGATTTGAAATACTTTTAATTCAGGAGAGCAGAAAATCTGGGGTTGAAAACACTTTCCCTTTGCACATCTCTTCTTTTTCCAGGAGGGAAAGAAACGTTCTAGAACAAGTTTGTCTGATGAGCGGCCCAGGATGGCTTTGATTGGGGCCCAACACAATAAACTTTCTTAAAACAAAAGATTTTTTTGCGATTATCTATCTATCTATCTATCTATCTATCTATCTATCTATCTATCTATCTATCTATCTATTTGGCTTATCAGCTATCGTTAGTGTGAGTGTATTTTCTGTGTGGCCCAAGACAATTCTTCTGATGTGGCCCAGGGAAGTCACAAGGTTGGACACCCCTGATATAGAGCCTTGCTACTCAAAGTGTGGTCCTCGGACCAGCCGCACCTGGGATCTTGCTAGGAAGCAGAGTTTTGGGTCTAACCTCCCACCCACTGGATCAGAATCTGCACTTTCCTATGATTTCCAGGTGACTGGTAAGGGACACCTGCCGACCTCGCTATGTAGTTTGAAAGTTCGTTTCGACACTTCTGTTAATATCTTCTATCTAGGATAAAGATCACAGGAAGATTTCAAAGGACAGCGAAAAAGCTTAATCCAAGTCTGAGGTTTCAAAGCCACATCGGAACAGGTATGCTATTTAACTAACGTGCCAAGAAAGGTGCTTTCCGCTGGGTTTAAGCCTGGCTTTTAGGGTAAGCACCAGGGAACCAGGCAAGGACTTGGGTTTCGTTTCTCCCAATCAATAGGTGTCAGGCAGCGCTCACCCGGTAGCAGCTGTCTCCCGGCAAGAGTGTGGAAGAACACATGATTTTCAGCCACCATGGGCAAGCAGATGCCTGAGGTCCTTGGGGAGGAGTTTTCTTTCACCCCTTCGTGGGGAAATCTGGACAGTGAGACCAAGTGGATCTGAAGAGTGAGGGGACTAGGGGATGCTGGGGTAGCTCGGCAGGTTCAGCCCTTGCCTCCAAATCGTGAGGTCCGGGGTTCAATTTCAGCTCTGGTCCATGCAAACCCATCAGCTGAACTGCAGCACAACTGGTAACTGCTGGGATGGCTCTGCGACAAGGTTCTTGCATCCCAAGCCCGAGGCCCCCAGTTCAATTCCTGCCCCATGTGGCCCCACATCCACCTGTGTGGAATGAAACCATGTCACAACTAATGATGTACAACTATGGAGACTGCTCTGCGCCCTTCCCCCTTCTCTCTCTCTCTCTCACCTTCTCTCAAACAATTTAAAAAATGAGTGAGGGAACTAGAAGCCCATCCCCTGAGGGCAGAGCTTTGGTTGGTAACAGTATAACTTGCTGGTCATAAGCGAGGACTCTGGAGGCAGACTGCTTGAGTTCAAATGTAGCCCCACCTGCTCAGGATGTAACCTGAGGCAAGATATTCATCCTCTCACTTTCCTCCTCAATAAATGAGAATAATAACATCTACCTTGTGGGTCTGTTGTGAGTATAAAATGAGTCAATACTTACCATGTGCTTAAAACAGTGTTTGTGCTGTGTGCTTATTATTAAATAATTCTCCATTGAAATGGCCTATGTGGAGTCCCACTGACTGTCCTGTGAGAGCTGGTCAGAAGGTGTGCCTTGGGGGCTGAGTCTCAGAGCAGAGTCTTTGGACAGAGTGGTAGTGGGGAGGGATTTTCTGCAGAGTGTCGCTCTGAAGCTGAGGCTGGCTCTAGTCGCCTGCAAGTAACAGAAGGCCTGTGTCCGTGACCATCTGCAGCTCTCACTGCTGTGGCCTGACCTTCTCACGTGGCAGGGTTACACCAGGGGCCGCAGTCCCTGCAGCAGTAAAGGCCACAGTTCTTCCTGGTCACTGGCTGGGACTGCAGTGACCCTCTGTATTTCTTCTGTGCCTCCACTTTGAATTGGGGCAGAATAAAGAGCCTTCCTCAGGACCGCCCTCCCTCCCCGAGGTAAAGATGAGAGTAAGAAGAGTTTTCCGTATGCTTTCAGCGCCCTTCTTGTTACTGAGGTTCAGAACAGGAGGGTCAGCCTTACCTTTTCCTTTCTTATTTCCCTATACTATTCCTTAAATTTTCATAATGTGCCACATAAGACATTAAACACAAGACTAATAGTTTGTTTCCCTTTTTAAGAATTAACTTCAGGGGAAGCCGGGATGGCTCAGCAAGTTAAGCGCTTGCTTTGCAGCCCTGGGGACCAAGGATCAAATCCCAGCCCTAGCCCATGCGGACCCATATGGTGAACTGGGGTGTGCTTCCCATGCAGGAGGCCCTCAGTTCAGTTCTCGCCCCCCCAGTTTGGCCCCTGGCTTGAGGTGGCATGCCTCCCACGTAGGTGGCCCCCAGCTCAGTTCCTGTCCTGCGCAGCCCCCGCTCACCTGTGGAACGAAACCATGTTGAAAACTGGTGACATACAACTATGGAGACTGCTCTGGGCCCTCCCCCTTCTCTCTGTCTCTCTCTGTCAAAAACAATAAAATAAATCTTAAAAAATTAACTTCATTTTTTAGAATACTTTTGAATTTACAGAAAAATGACAAAGATAGCACAGAGTTCCCACGTGCCTCACATTGTTTCCTTTATTATTTACGCGTTACAGTCAGTTGTGTGGTGCATTTGTTACAAGGAATAAAGCAATATTGATATGTCATTAACTGAAGTCCACACTTAATTCAGATTTCCTGAGTCCTTACCTAACATCTTTTTTGTGTTACAGGATCTCATTCAGGATGCCACACCACCTTACATTTAGTTGTCAAGTCTCCTTAGACTCTTGGCTGTGACAGTTTTCTTGGACTTTCCTTGTTTTTGATGACTTTGACAGGCATACGAGTCAGGTATTTTGTAGATTGTTTCTTCATTGGGATTTGTCTCATGTTTTCTTTCGTGTTAGGAGGAAGACTACCGAGTACATTGCCATTTTCATCACATCATTTCAAGGGTACCTGCTATCAACATGACTTATCTCTTGTTGATGTTGACCTTGATTGCCTGGCTGAGGTCGTATTTGCCAGGTTTCTCCACTGTAAAGTTATTCTCTCTGTCCCTTTCCATACTGTGCTCTTTGAAAGGAAGTCACTATATGCAGTCCACACTTAAGAAGAAGAAGTTATGTTCCCTTTCCTTGAAGAACTATTTTTTTCCCTGGTCTCTGATCCATAGGAAAAACAAAAACCAAAGCAATGCTCCTCATAACTAAGACCAATTAATTTTATTGTTCTTAATACATACTCCACTCGCCTAACTTTAAAACTTAAGCACTTGAAAACACTTGAATAAATAAATATATACCATAAAAATGAAAAACAACTTCAGGTTCATAGCAGATCCGGGTTTGAGTAGTGAACAAAACAGACAGATGCTCTTGTCAAGGAACCTACACTGTCGTGCGGACAGCAGAGAGAAAGGTGATAAAATCAGTAGCAGTCATTATGGTGCTGGGTTATTGGGAGAACAATAAACCAGAGAATGGGAAGGGACGTGCTAGGGTGAGAAGATAAGGATGTGGAAGCAATCTGTATCCCAGGGCTACAGGCACAGTGGCCCCTGGATCAAACTTTAGGAGACACAAGGTAGAGGGAAGAAGAATGGAAGAGCAAGAGAATCCATTCTACGTCGAACAGTCAATGCAACTTTACTCCACCACACTGTTGACACAACCGTGGGATTCAAAATAAAATTTTCCTCATGTTGTGATATTGATGAGTCATCATTCACACTTCATCCCCTCATAGCCCAACTTCTTGGGTTGGACCTACCAAGTACAAGGTAGGTACCTTGGCTCCCTTCAGCCCTGAGAATAGACCACTGAGCAGGGCATTCAAAGATATTTTGGGGGGAAGCTGGGATGGCTCAGCGGGTTGGGTGCTCGCTTTGCAGCCCCGCAGACCGGGGATCGAATCCCAGCTCCGGCCCATGTGGCCCCATATGCTGACCTGGGGTGTGCCCCCAGTTCAGTTCTTGCCGGGGCCTATGTGGGAGGCTCCTGGCCCAGTTCCTGCCCTGCCCGGCCCCGCGCCCACCTGTGGAGTGAAACTATATGGAAAGCTAATGTTGTCGACTGTGGGGACTGCTCTGGGCCCTCCCCCTTCTCTCTGTCTCTCTCTATCTCTCTGTCAAAAACCAATAAAAAAAAATAAAAATCTTTAAAAAAAAAAAGATATTTTTGAATGGAGTTCATGTAGCTGGTGCTGTGGATCCCAGGCCGACAGCGGTCTTCACTGTCTATTATAACATATGGTTCTCCATATACAACAGTGCAGTTCCCTACTGTGTACTTCAGGGATCATAGATCACTTTAGTGATTTTAAAAGGCTCCTAAAATTTTACACATAGTCATTAGTTACCTTCTAAGGATCTCATTCATAAGAAGAATTATCTCTGCTTGAGAAGAAAAAGGAAACAACTCAAAAGATGTAAAAATTTGAGGTTTCCATTAAGACCAAGAAGCTTTCCTTGTTCCATATGCCACTTCTCCCCAGTGGAATGAATATTTGAAGTTGTTTTTCTTAACCTCTCCAATAGGCTCCAGATTCCTTGGTCTTTAACACCATAATTGGTGGTTTTAATAGCCTGATCAATGTTCTAAAATTGTGGGCCTTAAAAGATAATTATCTCTAAGGTTCATAGACTAGCACAGTAATGGTTTGGGAACAAAATTAATTAATTGTGATAATCTATATCTACAGGGTGAGGGGAAGAATCCCCAAAAGGCACTGTTTGGAATATAAAATGATGTCTATGCAAACTAGTTCTTATTAATTCTGCACCAAATGGTCATAAAAACAATATGGCTTTCAGAAAGTATTCTAGCTCTCCAAGCTTGAGAATTTGGTTTCTAGCCCCTAGAGGTCTACCTTTGATATAACTTTCAAATGTTGAAGGATAGAGCTTCATCTACCCTAAAATCAGGACTAAGCAAAAATAAAGTCTATCCTTAGCTATTTTGAAGGCCACGTGTAGATTCATCTTCCTGAATATTGCATATATTGGTATATGCATTTTCTTCTCGAATAACCCAGTTCCTGTGATACTGAACACTGTTCTTTTTTTTTTTTTAAAGGTTTACTTTTGACAGAGAGAGATAGAGACAGAGAGAAGGGGGAGGGCCCAGAGCAGTCTCCACAGCTACATGCCATCAGTTTTCAACATGGTTTCATTCCACACAGGTGGGCAGGGACTGCGCGGGGCCAGAACTAGGCCGGGGGCCTTCCACCTTGGAGGCATGACTCCTCAAGCCAGGGGCTGAATCAGGGGGTGAGAACCGAACTGGGAACCTCCTGCATGGGAACCACACCACAAATTAGCACACAGGCGGGGGCCAGGATTCAACCCCCGGTCCCAGGGGCCACAAAGCGAGTGCCTAACCCACTGAGCCATCCCAACTTCCCTGAACACTGTACTGAAACTAAAATATGCAATGGCTTTTAGACATTTTAGAGGAAAAATTTTCATATGCCCTCTTATGTACACTAAGAACTTAAATATGAGAAGGAGAAAGAAGAGAAAAAGAAGAAGTTGGTCCAGTGTACCCACCATCCATAGGAGATAATAAAAAATAATATTCTGACATATTTTTGTTATGGTTATTATTTGTTAAAATCATGGTAAGCATGCCGGCTCTGCAGCACACATGATGTTAACTGCTGATACAAATCAGGACATGTTCTTCTTTGTTCTGAAACTTCATCCTTCAATCCCTCATCATTTTCTTGCTTCAACATCAAAATGCTCTGGCTTCAAATAAGGGCGGACCCCAAGTGCCAGCTCCAGACTGATCTGGAAATCTGCCTCAGGTTTAAGTCCTCTGTATGAATATTGCCTTCAAGTGCCTGACGGTGAAGTTCTGCTTCTCGTTTTGCCCCCTTTTTAATCTCTTCATAATTAGCACAGTGGTTCTGCCAATAGCTAAGCTGCTGGTTGGCTTCTTCTCCATAATTTAGTGCATTTTCTTATTGGAACTACCAGAGCTTCAAGTGTTGCTTTTCCTGTTATTCGCATTTTAAAGGATTATATACAGAATATTCTATTATGGCCTATTATGTCCCTTATTTTTTCATTCTTTCCTCCCCCAAATTCTCTCCCTCTCCCAACCTCTCTCCTCCTCTCTCTATCCACACATGTGCACCCAGAAACACGCATTGCTCAGTCACAGCAGCTGACCAAAAGTAAGCCTGAATACATAGCTAGAAGATGGGGAAAGCAGTTAAGAAAAACAACTGGGTATATGATATTGGATGTGGCCTCAGGGTTTCTGCTTATTTTTGTACAAAATAGACTATAATGTAAATGGCATCCTCTAGATTTGTGCAGTGCACAACCTAGACAACATTCACAGTGGCCCAATGGTGCAGTTCTAAGGCTTTGGGTCTTGACTCAATTGACACTTCTTTAGAAAGGCCTTCCCTGGCCACCTCATCAAAGTCAGTCCTTTCTCCTTAATACTGCCTTTGTTGTATGATGTAAATCTTAATCTCTGTGCGTCCATGCTCACTGCAGCACGATTCACAATAGCCGATATAAAGAAACAACCTATGTGTCCATTGATAAATGAATTGATTTAAAAAATGTGATGTATGCATACCAAAGAATACAATCCAGCCTTAAAGAAGAAAGAAATCCTGCCACTTGCAACAACAAGAATGGACCTAGAGGACATTCTGTCACATGAATAAGCCAGTCACAGGACAAATACTGCATGACTCCATGCATATGACGTGTTTAAGTAATCAAACTCAGAGAAGCAGACAATACAATAGTGGTTGCCAGGGGCTGGAGGGTGGAGGAAATGGAGAGTTGTTATTCAAAGGGTATAAAGTGTCAATTATGCAAGATAAATAAGTTCTAGAGATCTGCTGTAGGACAAAGTGCCTACAGTTAACAATATGGAATTGTGCACTTCAGAGTAAATGTGTTGAGAGGATAGATCTCAAGGTAAGTGTTCTCATCACACACACACAAAGCACCAGAAGGAAACTCTGGGGGGTGTTGGATGTGGCTGTTATCTTGATTGTAATGATGGTATCAGGGGTATTTGCATAAGTCCAAAGCCATCAAGATGTGCATGTTAAATATGTACAGTTCTTTATGTTTCAATTATACTTCAATGAAACTGTTAAATAGAACATTAAGAGAAGCTGGGTGAAGGGTATGTAAGAACTCAACTCTTCTACCTAAAAATATTCTAAGAAAAAGTTTAAAGGAAAACTGACAAAAATAAGTCCTTTCCTCTTATTTGTAACCTCAGGCTCTTGCTTTCTGTCAGCTGCTGTTTTTCTTTAACGCACTTTTATTCTAATTTTCAATTATTTTGTTTGTCTGCCTGCTTGTTTATTTTTTATTTAAGTATGGTTGCTATGTAATATTATATTACAGGGGTACCTTGGTGTTCATTGTTAATTGGTTCCGGGAGATGTACCAAGTACCAAAAATGACAAGTACCAAACAGAATTTTCCCATAAGGAGTAAGAGGAGTACCTCGGTACTGGGGGGGGCGACATGAGTACCAAACAAATGACACATACCGGGACAAAATTTTCATGTCAAAACACATGGCGAACCAAATCTGACAAGTTTCAAAGCAGTATGGCTGTAGTTCTAATCGTTTCAGGTATGCAAGATAGTGATTTGATGTGTCTATACCGCACAATGTGTTCACGTCACTAATTCTAGTAATTATCTGTCACCTATTACAGTATTATCAACTATATTCCCCTTTATGGCAGATATTGTGCCTGTGTTTAACTTTGCAGCCCCAGAGCCTAGCACAATGCCTGGCACATAGTAGGCATGCAGTGCTGTGTGAATAAAAGAAAGGCGGCCACAGCACCCACTGGGTGGGAACCAGGCAGGCATCCACCGCCTAAGGCAAGTTTCCGTAATAGGCAGTCTGGAAAGGAGGTCGGGGCAGGGCAAGGGCAGAAGCCACAACAGGAACGGGAATAAACTCTGCCTGTCCCCTCTACTCTTGTTCAGTTGTCGTGATTTCTGGAAACAATGACCCAATAAACTGCCTGATATTCCGCTTCCCTGCTAACCACCCCTCCCCCTCTGCTCCCAGGTCCCATGCCTCCCTCTTCTGTCACCAGGGGGCGGAAGTCATTCAAGCCGCGACCTCTTACCTGGGCTTAGAGAATGTTTTCTCCTTCCCCACGTCTTAGAGCTCTCTCTCTTTTCCTCATTTTCCCTCATTTCCTCACACACAGAGTCTTGTCATCTTAGAGGCATATTAACGGGGGGAAGTGTGGTCTGTGTGCAGCAGTGGGAGAGAGTGTGGGGGAGGGGCCCGAGAGTCTATGGAAATTGCCAAGTAACAGCTTTGCCTGATATCTGGTTGCCAAGGTAATTGTGAATCTTCATCAGTGCTCTGACCAGTCACAGCCAGCAGGGAAGCAGGTGTGCACCCCTGGGCAGACCCCACCTGAGTTCTCCCGGGTCGTGTAGGTGAGGCCCCCCACCCCAGCTCCCCTCTGCACGTCTCTCCCTCCCCCCACAGGAAGGAGCAGACTCCTCCCCCACCCTCCTACCCCATTTATTTCTGCTCTTTGAACAGGGGGGTGGCTTGTCAGAGTTCTCAGTACCTTTAGGGGACGACGGTATCACGTCTACACATGCGGGCACCTGTGTTCTGATGACGGACAGAGGTGGCGCCCTGCCGACGTTGGACTAGCTGAAACCCAGCCTCTTCAAACCCTGAGCCCTGTTGTCTTCCGAAGAGAGAGAAGGTGCCGGCCCCACACCCTTCCAAAGCTGTTTTTCTGCTGAAAGATCCCACTCGTTGAGAAGATGGAGACACACAGCTTCCCTGGCAGCTGTGTTCCGCCTGCTCCGGAAAGGGGTTCACTCTGTATTCACCACACTGCACCGAGGAATGCAGATTCTTTTTCAGTTCGTGTTCCCCTCCCTCCCTTTACACTACTAACGCCATCACCTCCTGTGCCCCACACATACACGGAGCAAGAGTATTTGCAGTGGTCGTTTTAAAAAGGACTTTAGGTCAACTGGGTTAAGTGCTCGCTTTGCAGCCCAGAGGACCAAGGATCGAGTCCCCACCCTGGTCCACATGGACCCATATGCTGAACTGGGGTGTGCTTCCCATGCAGGAGCCCCCAGTTTGGTTCCTATCCTCTGGTCTGGCCCCTGGCTCAAGGGGGCGTGCCTCCTGCAGTGGAAGCCACCCTGCCTGTACCCCGCCCACCTGTGTGGAAGGAAACCATGTCGAAAACTGATGATTGACGTACAACTATGGAGACTGCTCTGGGCCCTCCCCCTTCTCTCTGTCCCTCTCTGTCTCTGTCAAAAACAATAAATCTTTTTTAAGGACTTTAGAGAGGTTGTTTTTTTTTGTTTTTATTTATTTATTTATTTATTTATTTTTATTCTTTTATTTTTTTATTTTTATTTTTTTTATTGTTAAATTTAATGGGGTGACATTGGTTGGTAACAATCAGACATTTTCCCAATGGACAACTCCACATCACATCACCCATGCATCGCATTATGTGCCCAGCTCCCAGAATCAGGTCCCCCTCCAACCCCATATATCTGGTGC
>PVKE010013632.1:0-36254 GCA_004027555.1 Craseonycteris thonglongyai | reverse complement strand
AATTCAATTCCTTAAAATATATCACAAAATTTGGTCAAAATATGTGGAGATAAGCTAAACTAAGTGAATTCTGAAATAACCTCATTTATTCATTCAAAACATATTTTAGGACCTTTGGTAGTGTACTAGGCCCTAGCAGTAAATGTAAAATAAATATGATTTTTGCCCTTAAGTACTTTGTCTATCAACTATTGCGTACGGGGTAGTAAATGTACTATAAACAGACAGAAGAGGTACCTAATTATAATGAGCTGAGCTTGGAAGTAAAACAAACATTAACTATGGTACTCTACAAGAAAAGAATATTCCAGGTAGAGAAAGTATCAGGTTAGAATGGAGAAAGGAAATGTAAAATGGCATTATACATTATGAGATCCCTTAGGACTCAGTATATCTAAAGGAAAATGTATGAGACAAAGAATAACTGGAGGTAATGTTACAGACATAAACAGAAATCATAAGAGATTCTGTTTGAACTTTATCTTGACAGCAATGGGGCTTTTTGGAGGTTTTAATCATATTGTGGCCCTTCCATCACATAGTGACCTTATGTTAGTAACTTGGAGACTCGTCTCTTAGGCCACAGCTCTTTCATTACAAACTAACCTTGTGTTAGTGGCTTTGAGGCTTGTTACTTAGGTCAATGCTTTTAAATCTATTAACTAAATCTATTTTTCCTCATTTAGGGTCCATTGGGATACAAATGAGACGCCAACAAAGCCACCAGCCCATCCCAACTGAAAAACTTAACATGGTCTGTCAAGTGGATCTCGAGACCCTATTTCCCCTTAGTCCAGATAGGATGAGAGTTCCATGAATCCCTGATAAGTAAGGACAACCACATTCGACAGGAAGCAGATACAGAAAACAAGACCTCCTGTCCCTCAACTTCCCACAGAGATTTGTGGGGATCATGCTGCTCAAGAGAAAAATGAGGTAGGCAGATAGAATAGGGGGATCTTGGGAACACCGTCCATGGGATTTCCCTTGATGAAGTAGTCACCACGCTTTTTCCAGTAATATCTGCCCCAAGTTAGACAAACATAAGAAAAATTACAGGGAAAATTAATGGACACAAGGAAGTTATAAGACACTAAAAAGCCCACCAGTTCAAACCAGTCATTGACACCTGTGTAATAAGAATTATAGTGACCTTTATTTCACCCAAGCCTTATTATATCATCATTACAATATCATACATACATCCAGAAGTTCACTGATATCATTATAACAGACTGACTGCTGGGAAGGGACAAGCTCAGTTGAAAGAGATTATGTAATAGCAACCTGTCAATCAAGAAAGTCAATCAAAAGGCCCAATGCTGAGAAAGGTATGACTCTCCTCCTAAGAAAAAAGAATAAATTCACCCAAGCCTTTATAATCAGGGCCTTTGAGCCACTCTTTAGCTCAGGCCTGCTCCCTCTTCTTGGCAGTGTACTTCTACTACTTCTACTCTTAATAAACTATTCTTTTACCTCTGTACTTTGGTGTCTTGCTCAAATCTTTGTTTGGGACACCAAGAACCTAGACACCATGCCAAGAAGAGCCCATTCTCTGGTAACAGAATTGTGGGAGATTGAGTACTGACAACTTAATATGTGGAAGTAGAAAATCTCCCCGCTGTATTAACATGGAAATATATGCAAATAAATCTCCATTACTGCACTATTCAACATATTTTTAAAAGACACAGAAGAGGATGCTGGGACAATTTAGTGGTTGAGTGCTTGCCTAGCAATTATGAGGTGTGAGGTTCAAATTTTTGGTCCCAGCACATGCAAAACCAATATGCTAAACTGTGGTGCAACTAGTAACCACCAGGATGGCCCAGTGGCAAAAGTTCTTGCCTCCTGTGACCAGATTTTAACATTGGTAAAGCGGGACACCATTGACTGGTGGGGAGGGGGTTCTTGATTAAAAATTTGGTCTATCTCCCGCCGTTCCCTAGCTTGTCGTGCATTCTTTCCAAAAATCGGGACTTTTTTCAAATGCGGTGGGATGCGGGACAAATTGTTAAAAATTGAGACTATCCCACCAAAAGCGGGATGTCTGGTCACCTTATCCTAAATAGTAGGCCCCTGGTTCGGTTCCTATCCCACATGGCTCCACATCCACCTGTGTGAAATGGTTCCTATCCCACATAGCTCCACATCCACCTGTGTGAAATGAAACCATGTCACAACTAATGACTTACAACTATAGAGATTGCTCTGGGCCCTCTCCCCTTCTCTCTCTCTCTCTCTCTCTCTCTCTCTCTCTCTCTCTCTCTCTCTGTCTCTCTCCCCTCTCAAAAACAATAATTATTATAAAAGACACAGAAAATAATGAGTAAGAATTATAAATAAGATTTGTAGCTTTTCTCCAAAACCTACCCACTTGTGTAACACCTTTTTAAGTATTCCTTGTGAATAAGTAGGAGGTATGTAAAAGCACATCTTCTGCATACCAAAGTATAATGTTGATCTCAAGAAAAAGTAGTTGGGTAACTACTTGAATTTTGACTTGAATTTTGAAGAAAAAATAAAAACTATAGCTATTCTGACAAGTACTTGGCAGACACTTTTTTCTAAAGTGGACCAACTAAACCTTCACTTCAAGAAAGAAGAATTCAAAAAGTTTAAGCAGACTATGAAAAGATACTCTCTAGAAATAAAAAAATTTAAATTAAAATGACAAGAGATTACATGTTATACCCATCAACTGTGCAAAAATCAGTAGGGACTTATGCTCATTTAGATTTTTTTTTTTTACAGAAGTGGTAAAACATATTCAAGCTGGTTATTTGTATTTGTTTTAATTCTCAGATATATGAAGAAACCTTCACACAAACCCATTAAAGTGAGAAGATAAACAGTAACTCTCACTTTCATGCTAACTCTTCAAGTGCAGTGGTTAAAATCCCATCTTCACATGGCTGGTATGCCATACCCAAAATTTCTCCTCCTGGACCTCTCCCATTTATTTCCTCATTAGTAAAACAGACATAATCATGGAGCAAATGTAAAGATTAAATGAGAACATTTTATTAAGTACTTATTGCAAGAAATGCACACTGAAAGTAGCAATAGAAAATCCCAACCAATATTTTAACTTCAGAAAAAAAAACAAAATTTAAATACTTGAAAGTAAGAAACAAGATGTTTATTATTTGTATGTGAAACAAATAAAATAACTACTAGAATTACTAAGAAAATGGAGTAAGATTCCTGGATACATATTCAACACACACAAAAAAAAACTGATAGGTGACTTATGCTCCACAAATACACAATTAGAAAAGATCATGGGGAAAGCATCCCATGCCAACATCAATCAAAACTAAAGAATACCAAATAAATCTGATTAGAATTGTATAAAATCTGCATATCTATAAAATTTTACTGAAGGGAAAAAAAAAATCAGACTCTATTCAATGAAGCAGTTTATTTATTGAATGAAAAAATTTTCAGTTATGAGGCTGTCAATTTACTCTAAATGCAATAGATATTCATTATAATATAATCAAAATTTCATCTCTCTTTTAAGCAAAAGAACAGTCACCTGACATAACAGTATATATCTTTTTATTCTTCTGAAAATTAGTCAAGTAGCTTCTAAAATTTATGAAAAGAATATTCAGGCTGATCAAACATGCATGTAGCTCTCGGAGATCCAAAATGGTACAGTGATAAACACTGTGCTTCCCTCATCCCATGAACACATCTAAATTATAACCAAATTATAGAACAATTTACCTGCAAAACCATCTGAAGTCTGACTGAAGTTTTATAACTAAGCCACACAAACTAAAAGGCTTTTGCACAGCAAAGGAAACTATCAATAAAAGCAAAGAAACAACCAACCAATTGGGAGAAAATCTTTGCAAACAATGCTTCTGATTAGGGTCTAATATACAAAATATATAATGAACTTGTATAACTCAACAACAAAAAACAAACAATTCAATTAAAAAATGGGCAGAAGACCTAAACAGACACTTCTTTCATAAAGACATACAAACAGCCAACAGATATATGAAAAAATGCTCAACATCACTAGCAATTAGAAAGATGAAAATTAAAACCACAATGAGATACCACCTCACACTTTTTAGAATGGCTATAATCAACAAGACAAGGAATAACAAGTGCTTGAGAGGCTGTGGAGAAAAAGGAACCCTCATACACTGCTGGTGGGAATGTAAACTGGTACAACCACTATGGAAGGCAGTATGGAGATTCCTCAAAAATTAGAAATGGAATTTCCATACAACCCAGCAATCCCTCTTCTGGGTATCTACCAAAAAAAACCAAAAAACAAACTTGAAACCCTTAATTTGCAAAGATATATATACCCCACTGTTCATCGCAGCACTGTTCACAGTTGATCAAGTCATGGAAACAACCAAAGTGTCCTTTGATAGATGACTGAATAAAGAAGTTGTGGTGCATTTACACAATGGAATACTACTCAGCAACAAGCAAAGATGAACTACAGCTATTTGTGACAACCTGGATGGACCTTGAAAACATCTTTTTAAGCGAAATACGTCAGACTGAAAGAATCACAAAACATATGACCTCAATTATAGGTGGAATATAAAACTGAAAGTAACAAAAAAAACAAAAACTCATGGACACAGTCAATAGTTTAGTGGTACCTGAGGATAAAGGGGAAGGTGGGTGGGAGAGTAGGGGAGGTGGGGGATTAGGGAGAGGGCATCAAATATGTGGTGATGGAAAGAGAACTGACTCTGCATGGTGAGCACATAATGCAATGCATAGACAATGTAATGTAGAATTGTACACCTGGAACCTATGTAATTTTTGCCAACCAATGTCACCCCAATAAATGTAACAATTAAAACAAACAAACAAACAAACAAACAAAAAACACAGACACACACAAAAAAGAAGCCACATCAAGACTGGTAGGAGGAGTGGAGACATAAAATGGTCCAGCCCTAAATCTCTGTGTGGTAATTGAAAATCAGTATGATTATTTTAGCCATGGAGCATCTCAGCAGAAGAAGGTGGGACTCTAGCCCCAGACTAGGTTCCCCAATTTGGAATTCTGTCTGGTGCCAGGAAGAGAAACCCCCACAACATCTGGCTTTTAAAAACTAGTGGAGATTTTCACCATCTAGGTGGGATGGAAATGCAGATGTTCTTTTAAAGTCCTATGCATGCACACTCACTCACTCACAGGCACTTGCCTTGGGCTCTGGTAGAGAGACTTGGGTGGGATGTGGGGGGTGGGGAGGTCAGAGACATACGAAGAAAGGCTGAATTGTGTAATTTTGCAGAGATGACTGGAGGAACAGTCATTATTTTTCCCTGTGAGGAATCTTCCACCCTTACAGCTGACAGGCAGCACCATCTTTTCTGTGTTGTGCCCTCCCCATGCCCATGGCCAAATCTGAATCTGAACTAGTCTGGTGAGTTCTGTTTTTTCTACCCTGGTGACTCATTAAGATGCTGCGCAGCCAACTTCATAATCACACCAAGCTTTATCAGCAGCTGAACATTAAGGGAGCCAGCTAGTGGCAAAAGGCCTCAGAGTTTCCTGGCTTTTTGTGGAGCTACACCAGACCCAGTACCAGTGGCAGCCACCCTCGATTCACAGTGTGGCCTCTCCCACAGGCCTCTAAGTCCAGCAATCAAACATGGATCACTTTGTATGTCTACCAGGTAATCCTCAGCTGGTCACAGGCAATGGCTGACCTGAGTCTGCACTGGAGCCCTTACCAAAAGGCCCAAGAACTAACACACGTGGAAGTTGGCTTCCAACAACAGCAGAGAACCACCCAATTAGACTCACAAGTGGATCACACAAAGGGTGGTCTCAACAGGCACTACATCCAAATGGGGCTGATCCCACTTCATGGGATACGGTATGCCTTCTCGCCACCACCTACCCACCCCCACCCCCCTTAAAGCAACCCACAAGCTGTCGATGTGGCCAAACCCCATAATCAAGTCAGCCTGAGGGTCAATTCCACCCATTGATTTGCCAATGGCAATCAAGGCTCAACTGAAACAAAAGGGCTCATATGACCCACCCAAGGGACACTCCTGGAGCACCCAGCACAGGTGACCAGGGAAACTGTACCACTGGGTCCCATAGGGCACCTACTAATAAAAACAAACACAGTGAGGCAACCAAAATGAGAAAACAAATAAATACATTTCTAATAAAAAAGTAAGAGAAAACTTCAGAAAGAGAACTAAACAAAATGAAGTTATACAACCTACCAGAGACAGAGTCAAAACAATGGCTATAAGAATGTTCAAGGAACTTAGTAAGAACAAAGAGAGAGCCAGCATTAAAAAAACAACACAGAAGTCATAAAAAAGTACCAATCGGGGAAGCTGGGATGACTCAAAAGGTTAAGTGCTCACTTTGCAGCCCCAGAGACCAAGGATAGAATCCCGGCTCCAGCCCAGGTAGACCTATATGCTGAACTGGGGTGTGCCCCCAGTTCAGTACTTGCCGGAGCCTATGCTGGAGGCTCCAGGCCCAGTTCCTGCCCTGCTTAGCCTCGTGCCCACCTGTGGAGTGAAACTATATGGAAAACTAATGCTGTCAACTATGGAAACTGCTCTGAGCCCTCCCCATCCTCTCTGTCTCTCTCTGTCTCTCTCTTTGTCAAAAAAACAATAAAAATAAATCTTTAAAAAAAAAAAAGTACCAGTCAGAAACAAATACAATAACTGAAATGAAAATGCACTAGAAGGAATCACAAGCAGGCTAGATGAAGAATAGACTCAAATCAGCAATTTGGAAGACAAGGTAGCAGAAAACAATCAGAACAGCAAAAGAATTTTTAAAATATCCTGATAGTTTAAAGGACCTTTGGGACAACATTTGCATCATAAAGGTCTCAGAAGGTGAGAGAACAAGGAATTGAAAATCTATTTGAAAGTAATGAGAAAAAACTTCCCTAACCTACTGAAGGAAATATATATACAATCCCTGGAAGTGCAGTGTCTGAAACAAGATGAACTGAAACAGACCCACCCCAAGATAAATTATAATTAAATTGACAAAGGCTGGGGAAGCCGAGATGGCTCAGTGGGTTAAGCACTCACTTTGCAGCGCCAGGGACTAAGGATTGAATCCCGGCCCCGGGCCGTGCGGATCCATATGCTGAACTAGGGAGTTCCCCCAGTTCAGTTCTCTCTCTGTCTCTGTATCTCTCTCACTCCCTCTCTCTCTGTCAAAAACAATAAAAAAAAATTGACAAAGGTTAAAGACAAAGACAGAATCCTAAAAGTAGCAAGAGAAAGGCAACAAGTTACTTACAAGGGAGCTCCCAAAAGGTTGTCAGCTGATTTATCAACAGAAACTTTACAAACCACATGGAATTGGCAAGAAATATTCTAAGTAATGAAAAGCAAGGCACTACAACCAAGAATACTCTACCCAATAAGGCTATCATTTAAAATGAAAGAATGAAAAGCTTCCCAGACAAAAAAATAAATAATATAAACTAAAATAAAGGAAGTTACCACCACAAAACCAGTATTACAGGAATGTCAGAGGAAAATTTTAAAGATAAATAAATAAATAAAATGAATAATGAAATGGTGATAACTATGAGGAAGGGCTGCTAAATTTTGCCTTTACTATATTTTTTGTTAAATTAGATGTATCTGAATATAACCAGTTCTGTGTAGTCACATGCTATCTCGCCTCCATCATTCTTGACCTTGCACACAGAGATGCTTAGATTTTTCCACCAGTGCACATTGAAATGGAAGAGTGTTCAGATGTTCAGTTCAAACAGGGTACTGTTATTGATATCTTAACAGCGGAAAAAGTTACCTCAATTTCTTTGGAAATTCCTGAAAAAGAATTTGAGGACTTCTTAAAGAAGATCATTACAGGTGATAAACTGGTGACTAATCATTATGACCCCAAGAACAAAATGCAGTCCATAGAATACCAGCATAAGAGATCACCTTCCCAGCTGAGGCATGAGTTTTGAATTTTTTCAGCTGAGGCAATCACTTATAGAGATATTCCATAGACTGCCTTTTGTTTCAGGGTTCCTACTCTGCATGGCCTAGAAATATGTAGGTGTGGAAATACCAGCCCCTACATGATGATAAGAACATATGTAATTGCCATCATCTTCCTTATAGATTCTGACAAATTGAGTAAATATGAAACAGTAAAGAATGTCAACAGAAGTTAAAATGAAAAATAACAGAAATGCTATGGGTGGAAGAAAAGAGAGGGAAAAATGTGAAAGGGGGAGAGGAAGAGGGGAGAAAAACAGGAGGAGAAAATGAAAGTTCAGCTAGGGCATTAAAGATTTATTTTATTGATTTTTGACAGAGAGAATCAGAGACAGAGAGAGACAGAGAGAAGGGGGAGGGCCCAGAGCAGTCTCCACAGTTGACATTAGTTTTCCATATAGTTTCACTCCACAGGTGGGCACAGGGCTGTGCAGGGCAGGAACTGGACTGGCGGCACACCCCAGTTCAGCATGTGGGTTTGCATGGGCCGGGGCCGGGGCCAGGATTCGGTCCTCGGTCCCCAGGGCTTTAAAGTGAGCGCTTAACCCGCTGAGCCATCCCAGCTTCCCCAGCTAGGGCATTAAGACAAGTTTTAAGAATTAAAAACAGAATAAGAATAATCAGAGAACAAGAATGCTCATCTTTGCATTTGAAAACAGTGCTACTTTTCACAATTTGGCATATGCTCACTTCCTCAAGCCACGGTACATTTTCAAAAATAAATACAAACAAACAAAAATAACTACCTAAGATCAATCATAATTAACAACAACAACAAAGATTAAATCAGCATGTCATTACATATCTTAGTGTAATAAAATACAGAGGAATATGGTCCAAAAGTCAGATACTTTGAAATAATGTTCAACTATTGATGATATATGACTTTGGCTAGTTCAGGATTATACTAAAATTATAACAGTTACGAGCTATACATATTTTGAGGTATCACAGCCAAATAAACTGAAACTGCAACATGTGAAATATATCTCTTTTATTAGTTTTGGGTGTTCAAAACAGCATAGTGACTAGACATTCATATACCTCAGAAAGAGATAATCCCAATAAGTCTATTACCCGTCTGACACTGTACATAGTTATAATATTGTTGGCTATATCCCCTATGCTGAACTTTATATCCCTGTGACTACTTTTTTTTTAAATTACAGTTGACATTCAATAATATTTTATATTAGTTTCAGGTGTAGAGTGTAGTGGTTAGACATATAATTTTTGAAGTGATACCCTTGATAAATCTAGTGTCAGATGCATAACTCTTCAAGAGACTGAGAAGGCTGGAAGGTAAGCAGTTGAAGAGTGAGACACTTTTGAAATTAGAAATCAGTTTACTTTAACTTCAGATCTGTCCTGATATCGGAACAAATTCCTCAGCAAGCAATTTGCAAAGCTCTAGGAAGTACAGGAGGGAGAGTAATAACTAGCATGACTTGGACAACAAATCATGTCAGGCCAATCATATTCCCCTTTACTCAGTGACAGCCTTATAAATGTGTGGGAACAAATGAAGTCATATATTTTGGTTTCACAAGACTTTGTGACTCTCATAACATATTCATAAACAAGAGAATAAAATATGATTTAAACCATAATCTTGGAGGAGTAATTAGTGATTACTTATAGTTCAGAGATTACTCTGTAGAGTGAGATATACCAAGAAAACTACCTAAGTAATTACCTAAAAAATATTTTTATTGATGACTGAAATATTAAAATACATGGCATTTTCATAAAATTCACATGCTAAAAAACCCCATATATAAATAACAATTCTAATTCAATTATTACATTTGGAATAGTAAGAAGTCATGTCCATTTGGTAGCTCTTGGAAGCTGTTTCTGAATCAATCACATGGGTTTAATGATATTCATAAAATGTGCGGGTTTTCTTACTTTTCTATTCCATCCTCATTGAAATTATAGTATGTAGTGAAATTCAAGATAAGGATACTGCTCTAGGATCAGTGGGAGGCTGTGGAATGGTTTGCCAGGAAAGATCATGTTTCTTTTGTTGTTACATTTCCCTTTGTGTTATGTCATCAAGCACTAGGCTTTTATTATGAATTGACTGACTATAACTACTGTAGTAGGAGGCACCACTCATAATCAAAGTGGATTACATTTCAGAAATGTAAGAAGATGATCTTAAAACTGAAAATTGATTTTAATACAAAATAATAATAAAATAAAATAAGAATCAACATAGACTAGACAGCAGGAAGTTTACCATTTGGTATTGGCAATGCATATATTGTAAAGTTGAATATAATTAGAAAATATTTCATTTAGAATATATTTGTGGCTACATTTATGAAGTAGTCTATCGTATGATGTCAGCTTTTTTGTTTGTTTTTATTTTTTGTTCTGTTTTTGACAGAGAGACAGACAGACAGACAGAGACAGGAAAAAGGGGGGACAGCCCAGAGCAGTCTCCATAGTTGTAGTTATTAGTTTTTTATATAGTTTCATTCCACATGTGGGCACATGGCTGCGCAGGGCAGAAACCAGGCCAGGGGCCTTCTGCATGGCCCCAGCAAGGACTGAACTGGGGCCAAAACCCAGGTCAGCATATGGGTCCACATTGGCCAGGATTCAATCTTCAGACCCTGGGGCTGCAAAGCAAACGCTCAACCCGATGGGCCATGCAGGCATCCCAGACATCAGCTTTTGACAACAGGATTATAATAATATTATAATCTAGTATAAATTTAAATCAAGTTACTTTACAAATAGATTATCTATCTGTATTTTATAACTCACCAATAGAATAATCTGATCCAATAGTCTTTTTCAGAAGCAATTTTTTAGTAATTTGAAATTTCATCTAAGAAGCCGGGATGGCTCAGCAGGTTAAGTGGTTGCCTTGCAGGCCCAGGGTCCAAGGATCAAGTTCTGGTCCCAGCCCATGTGGACCCATATACTTTGGGCCACGTGGGAGGCCCCCAGTTCAGTTCTCACTGGGGTGAGCTTCCTATGTGGGAGGCTCCCCATTCAGCCTCCATCTTGTGGGGGCATGCCTCCCTTGTAGGAGGCCCCTGGCCAGGTTTCCACCCTGTGCAACCCGCTCCCCGCCCCCCTCCCCCACACACACACACCAACCTGCGCGGAATGAAGCCATGTCGAAAACTGATAATGTACACCTATGGAGAATGCTCTGGGCCCTCCCCCTTATCTCTGTCTCTGTTTCTCTGTCGAAAGCAATAAGATAAATCTTAAACAAACAAGCAAACAAAATACCCCAAAACACAAAAATTTCCAAAAATTTCTTTCATAATTATTAGTCTAAGTTTTCCCTTTCCTCTTGGATAAATTTTGGTAACATCTGAGAACATTTCTCCATTCATCAAGAATTTCAAAGTATTTGCATTAAATTACACATAATAAACATGGGCCTTGCCATGACTAATAAGTTATTAAACTTCTTTTCCCTTATAATCTTCATCATTAAAATAAGCATTAAGACAGTGCTTACTTTATAGTGTTCTTAATAAAGGGTAAAGAAGCTAAAGCACTCAAAACCCTTAGAAAAGCACAGTATGAACTCAGTCTTTGTTATTAATATTGTTATTGCTATTATCTTTTCCCAAGTTACAAATGCCACTGTATCATATCACTTTTCATACTAGTTTTTTCTACTTGCTATTGGTTCATCAGTTTACATTTCAAAATGTTTATTTTTTTATTTACCCCCCACCCCCTTAAATAACCACTACTATGCTCATCCTGCTTTTCACCTTTTTTTTTTTTTGGTATTTATTAGTTACAAATTGTTTTCTTGCAAGTATCAAAAAATTTAAGCCACACTAGTTCAAACAATAAATTAGAGTTAGTGGTTCAGTTCTTGAAGGATTTGTAGATAAAGCAGAGACAGGTACTGTTTGATCAGGGCTTCAGCTCTACACTTGCCTCTCTTTTGGCTTCCTACTTACTCTGGCTTCTTTCCTTATGATTGTGATTTGTTTATAATCAGAAAACAAGGCTCATCCAAGGAAAGGTAGAGAAGATTGTTTTCTACAACCACTAAACAAAAGTTCTCAGTCACTTTTATTAAGCCATCCCTCAACTAATCACCATAGTTAATGGGACCTAACTGGCTTTGGTCTAAACCAACCACTGGCAAGGGAGACAGGTCCTTCTATGGAGCCTGGGGTGGAATTAAGCCACCAGAATGTTAGAATTATTATACAATGTGAAAGAAAGTATAATAGCTAGTATCAATTGACAACCATGTGAGTAAGCCATCTCGGATGTTACAGCCCAGTTGAGCCCCTAAATGACATCAGCCCCATTCAATATACATGGCACTGAGTCTAGTCAACCATAAATCACAACAAAATTGTTATTTTTTAAGTTATTAAGCTTTTGGGGTGGTATGCTACACTGCAATATATAGTGAAAGCAGTTGACAGTACATTTTTATGTGCCTTTGAATGAAACATTTAGGGACTGCTAATGAAGAGTGTGCATGTTGTCTTTGGGCATGATCACTGATAAACAAAATATGGTTGAATCACATTCCATAATGAACAGCCGGATGACAGACTAATATGCTCAGCTTTCAATTCTACCAGTTTGTAGAGCATTCACCAAGAGTGGTGATACAACTATACATTGGGATCATCTCCTAAACTCACCTACTGGTTACTTAACACAAAATAACAGGGTACATGAAAAGATACAATTCTATATCTCAGCTTCCACCTATTCCACATTACTTAGGGAGAACTCACCTCTAATAAGTCTATAAATCATTGCTATTCCCATACATCCCCATTTCTTCTAAAGTCTTCCCTGAGACCTTTTGTATCTTAGACAAGATTTACAAGATATAGAAGGAGGAAAGCATTAATATCAAATAAGGCACCACAGTTTTTAGTTTTCTATCTCAAAAAATAAATAAATAATATTCATGCAGGAGAAAGAAGTTCTCATTTGGCATAAACCTTGAATTTTTATATCACTGTCCAAAAAAAAAGCTATTCCCACCTTCTTTTGAGCTGGTAGATTTGCTCTGTCCTGGGAGTAAAACACAGATAATAAATAGCATGAATAAATTCCACTGGTCATGTCATGAGTGGCAATTCCTCCCAAATCTTGTCATAAGTTGATTGCAATTTTTGTTTTTTTCTTTGTTTAATGTTCAGTATTATCTATCACTTCTTAAATTCTTTCACTGAAGTTGGGAATAACTACTAAACAATTGGTCGTATAAAATTTCATCACACCTTTTATAACATTTTTTTAATTGTTAAATTTATTGGGGTGACTTTGATTAATATCAATTACATTTTTTCCAGGTGTACAACTCTACACTACATTGTCTATACATCACATTATGTGCTCACTACCCAGAATCAGCTCACTTTCCATCACCATATATTTAATTCCCCCTCTCTACTCCGCCCCCCCACCCCCCAGTTCTCCCAATCACCTCCTCCCTTACCCTCAGGTAACCATTAAACTATTGACTGTGTCCATGAGTTTTTGTTTATTTGTTACAAGAAAAGATGAAATACAGCAATTTGTGACAACATGGACAGATCTTGAAAACATCTTATTAAGCAAAATAAGTCAGACTGAAAGAATCAAGAAACATTAGACCTCACTTTTAGGTGGAATATAATACTTTTATAGCATTTTTAAATGCACAGCTGTCTCTTCTCTTTGTATATGGCAAAATTTAAAATAATACATGAATATATTTTAAAGTATAAAAATATGAAAGGAAGGAAAAGAGAGAGGGAGGGAGGAATAAGAGAGAAGTGGCAACAGGGACAGAACAAGGAAGAAGACAAAAGATAATAGATAATAGGTAGGAAGCAAATAAATCTTGAAAACAAACAAACAAACAAAAGACAAAAAAACAAAGAATTCTTATATCATGAATCCCAACATTTCGTATTTCGTTTTCTTCACTATAATCACCCCTCTGTAAATTATTTCTCTCTCATCAGTCTTGGTTTTGGAAACAAATCTGAAATAGATTTGTTTTCAATAATTTATGCTATTTTTATCTTCTACTCTCTTCAGCTTTTCTGAATCTCTGAATTATTCACCTCATTCATGTGTCTTCAATTCCATAGTATACTGTCCTGACCTCATCCTACACTCCTAAAATGTACTTCATCTCCCAAGGTAGCCTCCAAGGAGAGCCTTGACTTCCAAGAGCTGAAATAGGTGCTAGTGAGCTTGTAAATCTATGTTTTGCGCATGCTAACACATTAATTAGCTGACCCTGAACAGGCAGACAATGAAATTACATTCTTTAAAATTATATGCATATCATTTAATATAGTCAAGACCATTTGTTAGAGCACCTTTTGAGAAAAT
This sequence comes from Craseonycteris thonglongyai, assembly GCA_004027555.1. Lineage (NCBI taxonomy): Eukaryota > Metazoa > Chordata > Mammalia > Chiroptera > Craseonycteridae > Craseonycteris > Craseonycteris thonglongyai. Next base: position 21,902 of record PVKE010013632.1, on the reverse strand, counting down.
GTTTGTTTTCTTTTTACTTTATTACATATCTTTTTTTTTAAGATTTATTTTATTGTTTTTGACAGAGAAAGAGACAAAGAGAGAGAGAAAGAAGAGGGGAGTACCCAGAGCAGTCCCCATAGTTGTACATCATCAGTTTTCATTCCACAAAGATGAGCAGGGGCCGTGCAGGGCAGAAACGGGGCTGGGGGCCTCCCACAAGAGAGGCATGCCCCCTCAATGCCTTGAGCCAGGGGCCAAACCAGGGGGTGAGAACCAAACTGGGGGCCTTCTGCATGGGAAGCACATCCCAGTTCAGCACATGGGTCCCCATGGGCCAAGGCCGGGATTCAATCCTTGGTCCCAGGGCTACAAAGCAAGCACTCAGTCCAATGAGCCATCCCGGCTTCCCTACATATCTTTTTTAATAGCTCCTAAAATTATAAGATAATCATGGAGATTTAAGAATCTTGGAAGGGTTATAGAAGAAGATATTTTAGGTTAAAATGGGAATTTTAATATTCTTCCAATAAGATACTGTGTTATACTTGGGGATGGTTCAAACTGCAAGCATGAAAGACAGACAAATAAAACTGAAACTATGATAATCTTCATTTTTCTATACTCTTTTTCTTACCTTTATTCCTTTCCATTATATGTGTGTGGATACACACACACACACACACACACACACACACACACACATACATACACATACATACACACATACATACATACATATGTATATATATACATATATTTATGAGAATGTGGACTCATATAATATTTGGAAAGGTTTTAAGAAAAATATATTTTGTTGGTAGTATTCATCATACTCTCTATACTCTCTTTTTCATGAAAAACAAATAAAAATGTCTATGTGCCCCTTCTAACGAGTCAAATACCCCCTAAAAAAGAGCGAGAGATTAAATAAGGATAAAATATGTAATAGTATCAAAAGAAGTATACTACTAGAACAAAATTAAAATGGTAATTAGAGTCTAGAAAAACAAATCCACACATGATACATAATCTTATAAAATAACAATGTCAGCTTTCTTTTTCAGAAATCATGTATGTCGTCCTTTCTACTGTGGCACTATCCTGAGGCAGAAATATGGTGAATGCAACAAAACATTAAATGATGATTTATCTTGGGTAACTATTGGCCTTTCAGGAGCAGTCATTTTTAATTTGCTGAAGGCAGGAAGAAGCCTTGAGTAAGATAATAAAAAATATTTTTTCCAAGAAAACCAACAAAATTTATCATTTCTAAACTGTTCTAGTAAAAAAAATAATAATAATAAATCAAAATAAGAAACACCTAAATATATAAATACCGAAATTATGTAGCTATTTAAATAATATCAGTGTGAATTCCCAAAAGAAGATCTTAGAAAGAATTTAGGTGCAAATAGTTTATTTCGGGAGTGATCCCACTTAGCAAGGTATAGAAATAGCCAAGTGAGAAAAAGAAAGAGTATGAATAAAGAATATTTGTTTATAATGTGGTAACTGAAGCTCAATTCCTGTGGGGACCTCCCTGAGGGTCATGTAAAATGCATCTCAGGGGAAGCCGGGATGGCTCACTGGGTTAAGCGCTCACTTTGCAGGCCTGGGGACTGAGAATTGAATCCCTGCCCCAGCCCGTGCAGACCCATATGCTGAACTGGGGAGTGCCCCAGTTTGGTTCTCACCAGGGTAAGACCCAGGCCCAGTTTCTGCCCTGTGCAGCCCCGTGCCCACATGTGGAATGAAACTGTGTGGAAAAACCAATGATGTGCAACTATGGAGACTGTTCTGGGCCCTCACCCTTCTCTCTGTCTTTGTGTATCTCTCTCTCTCTCTCTCTCTCTCTCTCTCTCTCTCTCTCTCTCTCTCTCTCTCTCTCTCTCTGTCAAAAACAATAAAAATAAATCCTTAAAATATATCTCAGAATTTGCCTACTGAAGTAGAGCCATTTATTCATCAACAGCCACTGCTCCCCTTCCACTCTGTTATGTTAGTGCCCCACCTCCAGGGTAGAACTAAGCAGTAGGTATCGATATTTACCATGTTTGTTTGCACGCAATCTCTAGGTGCACTGATGGGACATGAAGAGGGTACTGTCAGTTTTTGCTACAAAAAGACTTCATCCATTATGATTTAAAATAGCCCATTCTAGAGATAAGACTTCCTGGGGAAGCTGGGATGGCTCAGGGGGCTAAGAGCTCACTTTGTAGCCCCAGGGACCGAGGATCGAATCCCAGCCCCAGCCCGTGTGGACTCCTATGCTGAACTAGGGAGTGCCTCACATGCAGGAGGCCCCCAGCCCAGTTCCTGTCCTGCGTGGCCCCACCCACCTGTGTGGCACGAAACCACATTGAAAATGAGACTGTTCTGGGTCCTCCCTCTTTCTCTCTCTGTCTCTGTCTCTCTCTGTCTCTGTCAAAAACAATAAAATAAATCATTTTTTAAAAAAGAGTTCTTTATAAATAATACTCTCTCCCTTTAATAATAAATATGTCTTTATATTACCAATATTTCACACACATATTGGCACATACTAAGTATTTTAAGATAATTTTTGGATGCATAATACATTTTTTGATGGAGAGCAGGGCTTGAATAAAGTATGTCACAAGAAATAGGAAAAAATCAATGTATATTTTTAAATAGAAGCCAAAAAAAATCATATCCAGAATGTTTGCCTTAAGAGAGGCCCTTGCAATCCTCTCAAGTATCTGAAAAATATGTCACACGCTAAATAGCTCCAAGGTAGCATACAAAATGTTGAAATCCATAAAAACATGGTACAACTAGATAATCCAGTAGAAATAAATATTGCAAAATACTAAAAGAGGGAAACAGAAAATAGAATTTGTTTTTTTACACTTAAGGTTCTCAAAATTATTTTTTGGGTAAGCTAAGTGGGATGAAGCTCAAACATAACATAAAAAACACTGTTGTACAAAAATAAATAACATCCTCTCCAGAATCATATATTTTAAAATAATATGTATGTATAATGCCAAAGCACTTCAAGACTATATGAATCAGAGCTCTCTCTCTCTCTCTCTCTCTCTCTCTCTCTCTCTCTCTCTCTCCCCCCCCCCCCCGCCCCGCCCCACCTTTCTATCAATTGAAGGAATCTGGTTTCATAATCAAGAAGTACTTTTTTGTTTTGGTTTGAAAAGTGGTTCCCTTATATTTACTTCAAATGACCAAGATATTCAGTTTTAACATACTGTAAATGTTAAATGTGCATATTAAATGTAAAGTATACAACATCTCTAATAAACTTCACTATTATATTAGAAGGTTGTATAAAAATCTGAACAGTATAAGAATTAAATGAAGCTCTTTTTATTAAATCCATGTGCATTACACATCATCAAACAGGGACCAGTTCCTTCTCTCCAAATAAGTAGATTGCCCAGAATTATCTCATTCCCAGGAAAATTTATGAAAGAGCAGAATACAACTGGATTCTTATTTTGTATCATGATCTACAATTATTGTGAGGGGGAAAAATTCTTTTTAATGCATTCTATTTTGTGTGAGGGATGGAGTCTGCCATCAAACTTTGATATCAAGATTTAAGTAAAGTGGTTTTTTTTTAATATATCACAATTATAATTGCAAGATACAGAAATGAGGGATGCCAGGATAACTCAACAGGTTGACCGCTTCCCTAGCAACAGTGAGGCTCGGGGATCAAATCCCAGCCCAGCCCATGCAAACCCACATGCTGAACTGGGGCACAACCTCCCATGAAGAAAACCCCCAGTTAGGGTCCCACACCATGTGGCCCCACATCCACCTGTGTAGAATGAAACTATGTCGGAACTAATAATGTACAACTATGAAGACTACTCTGGGCCCTCCCCCTTCTCTCTGTCTCTGTCTCTCTCTCTCTCCCAAACAAATCTTAAGTAAATAAATCTTAAGAAAAAAATACAAAAATGAAGTGACAAAGAGAAAGGAAAGAGGCCAACAATGCATCAGTTAAACAAAAAAAACATTTTGGAAATGACAATCTTAGTTTTCTTTTCCATGTTTCTTATCTCTTATCATTACAATCTAACTCTTTTATTTGTCCCTCCAGATTCACTCTATACTTTTCTAGTTTTCTCTGTGCCTAGAACAGCCATCCCCGACCTTTTTGGCACCAGGGACAGTTTTTGTGGAAGACAATTTTTCCACAGACCAGGGAGTGGGAGGTTGGGGGTGGGGTGGGGTGCAAAGGCTATAAATACAGATGAAGCTTCACTTGGTCACCTGCTACTTACCGCCTGCTATGTGGTCCAGGTCCTAACAGCCCACAGACTGGTACTAGTCTGTGGCCCTGGGATGGATCCTCTATCCTAGAAGGTTGATATTTCCCTCTAATCTCCATCCAATAATCTTCCTCAAAAAACTCCTCCAGGTTTGACTAAACACTCTCCCCTCCTGGTACCTTTAAGCCCAGGGTTGGTGAAGGCTCTCTGCTGCTACGAGCTTCAGTTAGGGTGCTGTACCATACAGTGTTGCTTTAGCTAAACTTTTAAAAATATTTTATTTATTGCATTCTCCTCCATTAGCCAGCCTAAGTGTGGCATCTATCTAAAGCATAATAATAAGATTCATACATATCTTGAAATATAAAATGTAGAGAATGGGAAATAAATCTTGCGCTCTCATTACTAGTGGTTGCATGGATCTAAGACAGTGGTTGAAGGCATCTGATGTAAGGTAGATAGACTGCTGATGCAGAACCCCTGGAGTCAAATTTTCAAAAACCACACCTATTCATGGAAATGAAAGACAAATGAAAATGAATGCTCTGGTAGGACCTGAGACTTTTTTTACAAATCTCCAAATAGGTCAGAGTAATTAAAAACCAAAAGAAAAGACACTGGGGTACTAGAGGTAAAGTCAATATCTGCAGAAATAAATAAGACAACAGTAATGATCTAATAATGAGCCAGATCCCCATGACCACTAGTAATCAGCACCTTAAAGTTGCTATTTGAATAACTTTGTAAATCGAACCTGCTATATCTCTACAAAATTTTCATAGAAAGATTGTCATCTTTATCCTTTTCAAATACGTTTCATTTGAAGATTCTTCAAATCACAGAGCCCCTTCTTCAAACTGCAACTATAATATATGGAAAAATGGATAAGGCATAATATTTTATCTTATGCCTTAATTTAACCAACAACAAATTCTACACTTAACACCTACTGTCATCTTCACCCTTCTGGAGGCATACATTTAATAGTGCAACAAACATCAATTACAGAAGAATAACACACTAGTTAGGACTTGCCATTTTGTAATTTGAATCAAGATAGCTTAAACAATAAAAGACAAATTTTAATTCACATAAATGAAACTCCAGTAGCAGGTCTGGATTCAAACTAATCATGATCCATTGGCTCAATGTCACCATAAAACCAGTTTCTCTTTCAGTCTTTATTCTGTCCTCACTGGTATCCTTAATCCTTAAACTACATACTGCCCCTTATCTCCCACTAATACAATCTTCAAAGTATCCCCTTGTGAATGATAATGGCTGCCATAGTTCCAGTCCTCACATATTAACACTTCATCATCCATGGAAATGGAATCAATTTTTTCTCCCATACACAGTCTTGGAATTCATTGCCTCTCCATATTCCCAAGAGTGTCATATATTCCAATCTAATCTATCCACTATACCCAACAAATGGTATTTTACAATAAAACTAACAGAGATCCACATAAATTAAAATGAAGCTAGTGTGAACTCTTCAAAGAAAATTTAGGGGACTAATGGTGAAAAAGAAGGGAATGGGTGCTGGGAAAAACACATTTCTCCAAAATATGAGACTTTGTAAGAGAAGAAAAAAATCATTTTCCTGTACTCTTCTAAATTCTCAGCTGGAACCCCTATGACAAAGGACAGATTAACAAGGGAAAAAAACTTGTTTATTAACTGTAAATTTTATAAATTCACTCAAGAAACCCACAAAATAAGTAACTCAAAGAGATGGTTTAGTACTCCAGCTTATAATAGCATCTTCAACAAAGAACAACAAAATTGTAGAGAATTGACAGGACAAAGGAAAGTGGGTTTGGGCTTCCAGGAGTGCAAGCCATGGGGAGGTAAATATACTCAACAACACTAAAAGAGTAAGTTTTCTTTGCAGCTTCCTTTAATATTGTCTCTGAGCTGATAAGAGTCTAGAGTATTGGTCCCCAACCTTTTTCCACTTGTGTTCCCCTATTAAGCCCACTTATGTAAATTTTACCTCTTGTTTTTAAAACAGCTGTTTTAAAATACTGACACTTTTGTTCAGTGCCTATTGTTTGTAAAATAGGGGAAATGAGATAATAAGTTAGGAAAGAAAAGTTACTATAATAAATGTACAAACCACAGATTTAATTTTACAATATTCATGACAGTTACATATTGTTACTGATTATTTTTCATGTACCCCAGAATGACCCAGCATGTACCCCTGGAAGTATGCACACCACTGCTTGGGAACTGATGGTCTAGAGTCATCTCTAGTAAAAGAGAATTGATATCCTGCCTTTAGAAAGAAAAGGGAGTGGGCATGTGTGGGGGGTGGGGGACAGGGAGTAAGGAGAGCTTTTTCTGCATATACTGCTTTTATTTGCATTCATCTCAAAAATAAGTTTGCATCTAAAAGGTGTATTTTAAAGTGAGAAATTTTGCTACTTGGAGGAAATTAGTCACTTATAACCAAACTAATCATTTAGTTTATTGGGGGAAAGCTGGGATGGCTCAGCAGGTTGAGCGCTTGCTTTGAAGTCCCAAGGACTGAGGATCGAATCCCGGCTCCAGCCCAGGCGGACCCACATGCTGAACTGCATTGTGCTTCCCGAATGAGGCTAAGGCCCCCAGTTCAGTTCAAAAACTAATTAATTAATTAATTTAAAAAGTAAAGATAAAAGAAATAACCATCCATTTAGTTTATTGCCCAAACCAGAGTACTTTTGAGAGCAGAAGTAAATTTTATTAATATTTAGGCTAGCAAAGCATTTGTAAATCAGGACTGCTGCAGGCCCTATTTCCAACTGCTACCATCTCTACTTTGATGTTTCAAAGGTACTTAGAATTAAGTATGATAAAATCATCACATTCTCCCCAAACTTGGTCACCTTCCAGTATACCCTTGGAAGAGTTGTCTTTGATACTGCCTCCTTCCCTGCTACTGAATTCTTTACCCAGTCTATGAAATTTACTTTGTAAATGTTTTAAATTATCCAAGTTCCCCATCCAAAATGCTATCTTCTTAGGTCACTGTCTTAGTCAGTTCAAGATGCTACACTAAAATGCCAGAGACTGAGTAGCTTAAACAACAGTCATTTATTTCTCACAGTTCTTGAGTCTGGGAAGTCTAAGATCAAGACACCAGCAGGTTCAGTATCAGTTGGGGGCCCTCCTCCTGACCTGAAGGTGGCTGCTTTCTCATTATGTGCTCACATGGCCTATCCTCAGTGAGTGCCTGCTCATGGACAGAGCGGGGTTTGGGTCTCTTCCTTCACTAATTTTATCATGAAAGCTTCATCTCATAACTTTTTCTAAACATAATTACCTCCCAAAGGCCCCACCTCCAAACAGCATAACATTCGGATTAGGGCTTCAACATATGAAATTCAAAGGGACACAAACATTCAGTTCATAAGTCACTTTTTCACGAGCTTTTAATGAAACCTTCTAAGTGGTCTCTCAACCTTTATTTTGTCCCCACTCCAATCTATATTAATTTTTTCAAAACACAAATTTAATCAAGTCAACTACTTGTCTGAAATTATTCAGTGAGTTCTTATTGATCTCAGAAATCAAAATCTTTAACTTGACAGACAGTGTCCATACTGAAGCATGATCTGGCCATGCCTGCCTTTGTTGCCGGCCTTCCCTTACCTCCCCTGATCCATAGTCTCACATCCAGCCACCTTAGTTTTGTTCATTTTATCAAATATTTGTTTCCTAGGGCTGTCCTAACAAAACACCACAAACTGGGTGGCTTAAAATAATGGAACAGAAATTTATTGTCATATAGTTCTAGAGGCTAGAAATCTGAAATCAATAGAGACATCCTCCTTCTAAAACTTGCAGGGAGAATCCTTCCTGGCTTCCTCCAGTGTCTGGGGGTTGCCAGGAGCCTTGATGCTCCTTAGTTTGCAGATTCAGCACTTCAGTCTCTGCCCCCACGTCACCTAACATTCTCTCCTCATCTGTCTGTATGTATCTCTTCTCTTCTTATTAGGGCACCAGTAATAGTGGACTAAGTGTCAATCTTATTCCAGCATGATCTCATTTAACAACTAATTAGACCTGAAATAACCCTATTTCCAAATAATGTACTGGAAATAAAGACTTTTGAGGACACACAACTCAACTCATAACACATTCTATATTAGCGTCAGCCAAGGTTTTCACACATGCTATTCCTGCTACGGTAAACATTCTTCCCTTGCTTGTGTGCTTACTTCATTCTAATTTATCCTGCAATCTCAGCTGAAATGGCACTTCCTTGGGGAACATTTCCTTTGCACAGACCATAAGTCAACTTCTTCTATTATATACTCTCTATATGTACCACAAATATCTTATTCATAAGAATTATCACATTTATTCTTTCACTTATTATTTACTCTTTCTTTAAACTAAAATACACAGGCTTTTAGCTTTACTTTAGGTTGCCGTATTTATCATTCAGTTTCTATGAAATTTATGTTTTAGTTCTAAAAATTATCAGCTGTTATTCTCAAATTCTTTTAGTTTTTTGAACTAGTGTCACCTGACATGAAAAATTCAGTATAGGGAAAGACAGTGGAGCAACAAGAGGGAATAAGAGATATATTCTGGAGTAGCCATTACAGGAACTGTAGCTGCAGATCAATCCTGATCAAGATGGCAGCTTTCCTAAGGTACCCAGGCTTCTCCGCAGAACCCATGCAGATAAGCCAGTGGGGAGCCTGTCCAGGATTGGTAAATTCCTGGGCAAGAAGCTGGAGGAAAGGGGCTTTGGCAAGGCCTATGTTGTCCTTGGCCAGTTTCTGGTGCTAAAGTAAGATGAAGGACTCTTCTGGGAATGGCTAATGGACACATGTAGCACCAATACCCAGCAGGGTCAGGACGGCTTCATGTGCCTTGGAGAGACATGTGACACTTTCCTGTGATGCTCTCTGGGGAGCCTCCAATCCCTAGCCCTAGCCTTGAGTCTCCAGACTTTGCAGTTCAATGGGTGCTCCTCCTGTCCTGTACAAAGGAAACAATTGCTGTCTACTCACCTCTGAGATTCTCCAGGGTTTTCAAGTTCTCTCCCCTCACCGCTTCAACTTTTTTGGAATTCTCACTCTTGCGTGCAGCTTCTTTCTTCTTTGCCTGCCAGTTTCATGTCAATAACTACCAGCTTTTCTGAGTGGCTTTCTGACCTCTTCCTCGTGCCCACCCTCACCTCTGATCTCTTTATGCTATTTGGCTTCTCTTTTGGCAGAACAGCAACTGTTCTTATACATTTATTTTTAATTAAAAAGAATATATATATTTATGTACATATTCTGAAAACCTAAACCATAATAAAGATTTGGGGCTCATGTCAAAGAATTCACTTCTTCCTAACTTATTTTCTGCACACTTACTTACTCCTATCAATTAAATTATTCTCTAACAAAACACTGTTAACATTCTTTCTCCTACAATAATACAAATAATAAGTGCACACATATCATTTCTATATAAAGGAGAAATATATATGTATTTATATACATGTGTGTGTGTGTATGTGTATGTGTGTGTGTGTGTATATATATATATGTGTGTGTGTGTGTATATATATATATATTATACTTTAAGCACTAAGAAAAAAATTAATTCTTGTGTTTGTATACTTTCATTGAAAGCAATTTCCGATATCAAAAAAAACACATTTTATTTCTTTCAAGGCTCTATTTCAGCTCCACATTTAATGATAAAGAGTATTTCTGTGTAACATAGACTTATAAATCTGCTGACCTTGTCTCCAGATCTCAATATATCTGAAGTCACTTCACAGCGTCAACCAATTCCAGCATGCTGAAGAGATATATCTACCATCATTATGTCTATACCATACTTCAATGTTTTATTCTCAAAATCAAACATATCAACACATCTGTTTATCTTATATGTGTCTTTCTATCATATTTTGTAAATTGAACTTTCACAAATCTCTGGTCATTTTCCTTTTTCCTCCTATTTTAGAATTCTTTCATCCTAAATTTACAACATAAATAGTTTGTCTGTTTTTTTTAATTCTGGTTAAATTTTATATACTTTGAACAAATATATACTTCTAAATTCTTAAAAAATAACCTAGAGGCATTAACCTTAAGTGTAAGCATATAGAATATTTTTAAAAAGTGACTGAACGTTAAACATTTCCAGGCATATTTTAAATTTGGGTTTATATATTTAAATTTTTTCATAACTACAGTTAATTTATGAATGTTTTCTTTTATTTCATGGTTTTATTTTCTTATGGGAAATAGATTTTAGCAATTCCTCATAGCCAACCAAGCTAGACTAAGATCTTTGGCTGTTTCTCAAAGGTCTATATACACCAGGCCTACTCCAAGCAGATATGAAAGACTGGCAAAGAAGAAATTAAAATGTGGTAGGTACCTGTGAGCCAGGAGCTATGATATATGTGTGTCTTGGCTATGTCACTAAATACTACTTTGTACCACTATGATTTTATATCTCTTTTATTTCTTTTTCTTTACCATGCCCCCAAATGCCTGAAAGGACAGAGACAGGTATAGTCCTAAAAGCATTCGGCATTAAATAAAAGTGTGTTGTATTATGACTGCACTTATATGTGGACTATAAAACTGAAAAGTAACAAAGAAACCAAAACTTGTGGACACAGTCAATAGTTTAGTGATTACCTGCGATTAAGAGGGGGTGGAGGGGGGGAGAATAAGGAGGGGGCATCAAATATATGGTGATAAAAAGAGCACTGACTCTGGGTGGTGAGGACACAATGCAATACATAGACAATGTAATGTAGAACTGTACACCTGGAACCTATGTAATTTTTACCAACCAATGTCACCACAGTAAATTTAGCAATTAACATAAATACTACTTGTGATTTTCAGCTGGAGAGTTATCAGAGGATAGCTGTGGGGAAATGACCAGCAGACCAATAAAACTGTAATGATGTTTGGAAATTGTAATGTTTCTTCCCTCTGGCAAAGTACTTCTCAGTGTCCTGTTCTCAGTAAAGATGGCAAAACACTGCTTGCGAACCAGGGGAGCGCTGGGCTCGGGAGTGAAGAGAAGTGGCAACATGTGGTGCATCAGCTGGACCAGAGAAGTATACACAAAGCTCTTTCTTTCTTCAGAGAGAGGGAGAGGGAGATGGAGAAGGAATGAGATCTCTTCTGCAAGACTTTTCTGCAGATGCACTCTGAATTGCTTTTTTCCAGGGCCTGGTCTGAAGATAAAAGGGCATTTAGGAAATGGAATAGGTGATAAAATTCTGTACATTATGAAAAGTCTATAGTACCTTGTACACCTTGTTTGGGTCCTTTGATAAAGGAAGGTGTTCCATTTATGTATTTTCAGCCTCCCTTTGTTTTCTACAATATAAAGGGTGCAATTCATGTGAATATTAGTTTCTATCACCCAAGGGGTTTATTTACTTTATAAACATATAAAATGGTGTTTAAATTATTTTTCAATTACAGCTGGCATACAATTTATATATATAGTGATTAGACATTTATTTAACCTATGAAATGATCACCCTGATAAGTCTAGTACCCAACTGACACCATACATAGTTACTGCAATATTACTGACTACATTCCTTATGCTCTACTTTACATCCCATGACTGTTTTGGGGAGCTCCAGTGACAAAATTGGTTACTGTGTGGTACTTAAGTAACTGCTTCATAACTGGTAATTTGTACTTCTTAATCTCTTCACCTTTTTCACCCAGCCCCTCAACCACCCTCCCATCAATTTGTTCTCTGTACCTATGAGTCTGTTTATATTTTGTTTGTTCACTTTTTGTGTGTGTTTTAGATTTCACATATAAGTCATATCATATAGTATTTGTTGTTCTCTGACTCCTTTCACATAGCATATTATCCTCAATGTTCATCCACATGGTCATATATGGCAAAATTTTCATTCTTTTTTATGGCTGAGTAATTAATACTCCATTAATATATACCACCTCTTCTTTATCCATTTGTCTATCAATGAACACAGGTTATTTCTATGTCTTGCCTATTGTAAATAATGCTGCAAGGAACATAGTGGTGCATATATCTTTGTAAAGTAGTGTCTTGAATTTCTTCTGATAAATACCCAGAGGTGGAATTGCTGGGTCATATGGCAGTTCTACTTATGATATTTTTGAGGAACCTCCATACTGTTGTCCATAGTGGCTGCACCAATTTACAATCCCACCAACAGTACACAAAGGTTCCCTGTTCTCTACATCCTTGACAACACTTGTTGTTTGTTGATTTAGTAATCATAGCCATTCTGACAGGGATTAGGTAATATCTCATTGTGGTTTTAATTTGCATTTCACTGATTATTAGTGATTTTGAGCATCTTTCCATATTTCTATTGGCCATCTTTATGTCCTCTTCGGAGATATGTCTCTTCAGGTCCTCTGCCCATCTTTTAGTCCTGTATGTTTGTTTGTTTTGTTTTGTTTATTTGGTGTTAAGTTGTGCGAGTTCCTTATACATTTTGGATATTAACCACTTATTGGTTGTATCATTGGTGAATATCTTCTCCCATTCAGTAGATTGTCTTTTTGTTTTATTGATGGTTTCTTTCACTATGCAAAACCAACAATAAACTATTAGAAAGATAAAATAAGAAAACAGTCCCATTTACAATTGCATCAAAAAGAATAAATATCTAAAATAAACATAATCAAAGAGGTAAAAGATCTGTACTTGGAAAACTATAACACACCGAAAAAAAGCTGAAGATACAAGTGAATGGAAAGATATACTGTGCTCATACATAGTAACAATTAACATTAAAATATCCATAGTACCACAGCAATCTATGGGTTTAATGTAATTTCTATCAAAATACTGATGAGAGTTCTTGCAGAACTAGAATAAATAATTCTAAAATTTATATGAAACCCCAAAAGACCCTAAATAGCCAAAGCAATCTTGACAAAGAACAAAGTTATAGGTATCATGCTAGCTGATATCAAATTATACTAAAAGGCTACAGTAATCAAAATAGCATGGTATTTGCATTTTAAAAAGACACATAGGACCACATTAAATTTAACAATAAAATATAATAATTAAAAAAAAAAGACACATAGGGAAAGCTGGAATAGCTCAGTGGGTAAAGCGTTCACTTTGAAGCCCCGAGGACTGAGGATCAAATCCCAACCCTGGCCCATGCAGACCCACATGCTGAACTGGAGTGTACTCCAAGTTCAGTTCTTGCCGGGACCTCTGTGGGAGGCTCCCAGCCCAGTTCCTGCCCTGAGCAGCCCTGTGCCCACCTGTGGAGTGAAACTATGTGGAAAACTAATGTCGAGTGTGGAGACTGCTCTGGGCCCTCCCCCTTCTCTCTGTCTCTCTCTGTCTCTGTTTCTCTCTGTCAAAAATCAATCAAATAAATCTTAAAAATAAAAAAAAGACACATAGATCATTAAAACTGAATAGAGAACTCAGAAATAAACCCATGTCTACAACCACATGACCTAGTAATTCTACTTATAGGTATTTATCAGAAAAAAATCAAAATACTAATCTACTACAGAGGAGGGAAGAATATACAATAGGGTAAAAATAGTGCCTTCAATAAATGGTGTTGGAAAAACTGAACAGATACATTCAAAAGAATAGAACTGGGGGATGTTGAAATGGCTTGGCAGGCTAAGTGCTCACTTTGCAGCCCCGGGGTCCAAGGATTGAATCCCAGCCCTGGCCTGTGCAGCCCCCTATGCTGAACTGGGGTGTGATCCCCAATTCAGTTCTCAGCAAGGTGAGCTTTCCATGTGGGAAGCCCCTGGTTTGGCCCCTAGCTCACAGGGGCATGCCTCCCAAGCAGGAGGCCCCTGCCCAGTTCCTGCCCTGTGTGGCCCCTGCCCACCTGTGTGGAAGGAAACCATGTTGAAAACTGATGACGTACAACTGTGGAGACTGCTCTGGGCCTTACCCCCTCTCTCTGTCTCTGTCAAGAAAAAAAAAAAAAAAAGAATGAAACTGGATCACTTTCTTATACCATATAGGAGAATAAAGTCAAAGTGGCTTAAAGTCTTAAACGTAAGATCCAAAAGCACAAAAGTGAAAGAAAACATGGGCAGTAAACTCTGACATTGCTCTTGGCAACATTTTTTTTTTTCTTTTAGTATGTCTCTTCAGGCAAGATAAACAAAGGAAAAAAGAAACAAATGGGACAACATCAAATAGAAATTTTTTTTTAGTCAATAGTATAACTGAATTCTCCACAGGAAGCCACAAGTCCTTGAGGACATAAGACATACATATTTAAATGCAGAAGCTAGTAACCATGCTAAACCTAAGGGAGCATACTAAACCATGCTAAACCTAAGAACTGCTGCATTCCAGGACTAGGGTAAGTTGCAGCACATATTAGGTGCTGAATAAGCAATAAGTAAGTGATTTAGTGAACAAATGGATGCTAGGACATTGCCTTCTATATCTGACTCATATCTTCTCACATAAGAGCTTTTTAGGACATTGTTTTTTATGATATTATAATTGCTTAAGACAAACAGCTTTCCCAATGTGTTCCTCATACTCACTACTCGTGGGGGAAGAAATATTTTGCTCATTTCACTTACCATAAGTCATCAGCATTTTGCTTTCTATAATCAGGCAAAAGCAGTGAAAGCTAAGAGTGCAATCCCACCTTAGGTCACAATTAAACCCCTAAATGAATGACATTTTGTAGAGAAAATGTCACATACACACATACATACACACACACACATGCACACATATATACATATATGTATATGTGTATATTTAAAGACAAGCTTTTGTAAGTGTCATGACCAAATGAAATTGCTTTCTTCCTGTCAGTAATGACCTGGCATCCCTGATGTGTAACTTACATTTAACTGGCAACACTCTGGGTTACTCATATTAACTGCAACAGTCTGAACAGCTTGAACTTCAATAAAATGTGCATTAAATGACTGAGTTAATTTAACCTCATTAATCCTCAACCCAATAGAAGCATCTGAAGCCTCCCAAGCAGCCTGTGCTTCCTCTACAACATAAACGTGCCCCTATAGAAAATCAACACCCAGAATGTATTGAAGCTCTAGCTCCCAAGTTGTCACTGAGGGGTAAACAGCTGCACAATTGCCAACACCAGACTCCAATTGCATTATATGATTCACTCATTTTATTATTCTTGTTAAGGGTGAGATTAGTTCTCTAAAAACAAATCTCTCTGAACTTTTTCTTGGAATTGCTTCTCTTGACTGAATGTTCTAATTCATCAAAGAGCAGGATTCTTGTTCAAGATACACTTTTGCCTCATAATTTAAGGAACATATTTATGGCAAATAAAAAACTGCTCAATTAAAAGGAAACTTGAATCCATCTCTCTCCTATATCTTCTCCCATTTAGGATTAAATACAGAAGCAGTAATAGCAGTTAATTCTCAGAATTTTACTCATAAAGGGCTGAAGTTTCAAAGTCTGAAGGGTGATTGACATAATTTCAGTAGTCAAATGTTTGTCTTTTTGCATAAGATATTTTAATCTTATGTAATAGTGTGGGACTTTTATAAATCTTGATCTTGATCAACTACAAAATGAGTCTAAATTAAGGTGTGTTATTTGTACTACATTATTCTTTCCTGTAATTAATAACATTGAAAATATCTTGTATTTTAGAGTCCTTGATTCATTTAAGCAAGAAAATATGGAATACTGTGCCAAATGTGCCTTTATTCCTTAAGAGGAAATGACCTCTAGAGAAAAATCATTGCATCTGAGTTCAAGACAATGAGATTGATCTAGTTAAACCCAAATTTGTGGATGGATTATATAATTGTTCATTATTTGGTTTGTGGAAATATACTATCTACTATTTCAGTAAGTTTTTGTAATGTACAAATCATATGATTTGTTCAAACAATTTTATATACTATAATGCCTATATACAGTTATTCTTGTTTCTTCATAATCACAAACTGGTGATGATAAGATCTGTCAAAAGGTGGGTAAAGCAGAACTCATAGTAGATTATATTCATCATCAGTACTCCACATCTCTGAAAAGCTCCTGAACTTTAAAAATAATTTTATAGCTTCATTACTGTCAATCAGTTGTTGTTGGCACCAGTGCCGTGCCAACGGGAATCCCCAATTTAAGGTGAGGTGAAGAATGAAACTTTATTCAGCTGAAACAGCTCAACGCTGTTACAACTCAATTATGAAACAGCACACCTGTGGAGCAGTCTTTGGCTAGAGAAGACAGTCTTGCTCTAGCCTGCTCTACTTGCTCTGCTTTGCTCTACTTCACTCTGCTCTGCTCTGGTCTTATCAAGGAAAATGTTTTTGGTGTTTCAGCTCCCACCAGGGAAATGCAGTCTTCAGTGGAAAGAGAAAGTGTGCCCAATGAACCAGAGGGGAGTCGACTTACACAGAGTGAAGTCCATTGCTGATCCCCGATTGGTTTGTCTTCATGCAAATGAGGATTCTAAATCTTCAGAGTTTGATTGATCCAAAGAGCACTGTCTTGATCAATCAGAATGGGGTGCACTGACTAGTCAGTGAAAATGCCAATGAGGTAGGGGAGATATAGCTACACATCTCTAATTGGATGGGGAAATCTATCTTATTGGTTGAAATAGAATGGTAGAAACCATTTTATAAGAGTTGGTTCACAGGGCAGGAACAGAAGGCAGGCAGGCACTTCAGTGTGCAAAGAGCGTGCAGGTTTCTCCCTAAAATGCAGCGTGTGTGAAAGGCCTCTATTTAGAAATAGCTACTAGGCTCTCTTTTTAAATTTGAGCCCATTTAGCCACCAGGACCCCTTCTTAAAAGGTATCTTCTTTCTTGGGGTCAACATTAACAAAATATAGCTGAAACTACATGAGGAAAAACATTCCTATGTTGAAAAGAAACCATTTTTCCATTATTGGTCAAGTGATTTAAAATATTACAAGCAAAAGAGTTATTGGCCTGATATAAACTTTACAAAAAACATTTAGGGGTATGCAGGGATGGCTCAGCAGATTGAACACTCGTCTTTCAGCCCTGGGGTCCAAGGATTAAGTCCCAGCCCCGGCCCATGTGGACCCATGTGCTAAACTGGGGTGTGCCCCAATTCAGTTCTTACTGGGGCATGCCTCCCATGTGGGAGGCCCCAGTCAGTTCTTGCACTGTGCAGCCCCACACCCACCTGTGAAATGAAAACTATGTAGAAAACTGATGATGTGCAACTGTGGAGACTGCTCTGGGCCCTGCCCTTTCTTTCTGTCTCTCTCTGTCTCGCTGTCAAAAACAATAAAAATAAATTTTTAGAAAAAAAGAAAACATTTAGTCAAAATAGAACCTAAAACTTAGCAAAGGAGTCCAACACTTCTCAAAATCAAATGGTAAATGTTCACTTGGTACAAATATGCTTTCCTTAGTCAAATAACTTCATCATTATTTTTTTTTTTTTGCTACATTAGATATAGAAATAAATTAATTCTTTATTTTTTTACTTTATTTGTTATATGCAGGTAAAAATAAAAGCAAAACCCCAAATTGTTATCCTACCACCTATGATAAGGTGATAGTTTCCAGAGTATCATATTTGGGTTTTCCCTGATTTAAAAAATCAATTCATGTATAATGTCAAAAAGTCAGTGCATTTGTCCTTCCCAATTTTTATTAGTTATAGAAAATTAAATGGCAAAATAAAATTCCAAAACATTATAGCTCCATAAAGCAAGCAAGTGACTCAAACTTTGGAGGAGGCAATATAGAAAAAGAAATATTCTTAAACAATCACACATTTTTGTAGCTGTAATGAAACATAAATTAAAACACCTTCCTGCATGGCTAGTTCCAATATTTTTCTTACTAGGTAAACTCTCTACTGGCAAACAGTTTAAATAGTTATTTCATTTACAACTGCCAGTATAGAAATATGGTAGTCCCCAAATAAAACACACTTTTAAAAATATGTCATGCCAGCACAGTTTTATTATACTCTTGGAAGACAGATTTTAAATTACTATTTAACCAAGTACAATTTTACCCCAAGAAAGAATTTATGAAAATAACATAAATCAGATATGATAAAATCAGTAATAAATACTGTGAATGAAGAATTTTAGTAAAGATAAGCTTTCTTTAAATAAGACAGAACAATTTACATTTCCAAACTACAGTGCTTAGCATATTTTAAAATATGATCACGATGTTGAAAAATATAAATATATGCACATCTCTGGTACTGCAGCCAGAATATATCTCTTGATAGCTGCTTACCTTTACATATATGTGTGCATGCTTTTATAAAAGGCTATTTCCATTTTATATGCCTTTTTGTAATATATTTAGAAAGTAAAACAAAATTAATACAATATATTCTTTTAACTACTCTAAATGTAGCATACCAGCTATTTTCAATTTCTGACCTTAGCTATTTACAGAAAATGAATTACTTTCTGGATAACAATTTTTTTAAGTACATTATTAAGTTCTAGCAATTACATAATGAAATAAAAAGTGTAATTAGCCAGTCAGGACATTTCAAGGAACCGCATCAGCACCTTTAATATGGTCCCCACATCTATTTTATTGTTCTAACGTTCTTTCATCCAGACTCAGTTTCATTTTTAAATGAACATATATTCCTCATCATGTTGTGGCTTCTAAACATGTGCTCCATGCTCACTTCAAAAATTGATGCCCAGCACTTGCAAATGAGCTTACTTATAATAGAGCTTATTTATAATGAATCCTTCTAATCTCTCAGATATGATTACAACACTAAATGTATCAAACACAGATGTGACACTGAAGTATTAAAAGTCATAGATCCTATTTTAATAAAGTTTGATTTTATGTCCATATCATTGCAGATGTCTTACTAAAGAAGTATTCAAAATAAGCAATAGAACAGAGTGTGGTTGCAGGAAAAAAACTGAATTATATCATGTGTATAATTATATCAAAGTGAATTGGTTAGACAAGGAAAAGGGACCCACTTAATTTATTTCAACTAAAGGGAGTTTATTGGAATGTTACAACAACAGGAAATAATAACTGGACCAGGATCAGTTTTAAGGGCTGGCTAACCTCTCTTCATCAAAAGCTAAATCATCTTTCTTAGTGTCATTGCTCTCTCTCCTTACCTACATCATTCACCTCTACTGCACATGGTTTCCTCTGTTTTATTCAGTTTTTACTCCCTCATAACTTCAGTTTACACTTGACTTCAATGAACCAACATCATAACAGTATCCTTTTGGCTGCTATTCTTATTGCTAATGAACTGTGTTTTTCAGTTCAAGTTCCCAAGAATGAGAATCTCTTTGACCTAGTTCACCTGTTTATAGCAGAAAAATCCACAGACTGCTATTAAGCCATTCTACTGGCTGTTGTTTTCTTAATTATCAATTCTCATTCTGACTTCTCTTAATTGGAACCAAAAGATAAGATCTTCAGGTTAAAAAAAAAATGGCCACCAAGGTAGAAAGAAATGTGTTTTAGCTAAGATAATTGTCTATGTAAGTATTAACTGACATCCTTATTGCGCCATATAAAAATACATTGACTTTGAGTGACAATTTTAATAAGGTGTGATACAAGAAACCTGTCTAAGAATGAAGTCACATGAGTTTTTGCAATGTCAAGTCAAATCCTGCAAACTCACTGGGAAATCAACTTCGAATTTGGATATGTGAGAACCAGGCTAACTTACTATAAGTTTTCCAATTTTTTTTTTTTAAGGAGAAGGAGAGACTAATTCTCCAAGTGATATTTGCATATTTCTAACTGAAATTAAATTTGTAGTACTGTCTAAATAGTGTGAAGTAATTAATGCTAAGAATTTAGAAGATTCCTTCTTTATATATTTACAGCTATTTAAGTAGAAGTCCATGATTTATTAAGTTTAATGAGCAATTTTAGTTTGACCTCATGTAGTTTTATGCCATTTAAGATTATCTGACTATCACATTTTCATGAAGTATCTCAGATTAAATCTACCTGACCAACAAGTATTCTGATAAATATAATTTAACAGTCTTCAACATAATGTAGTTTCCACTCTTTAGTTGAATATTGAAGTGGACTCTTCATCATACACATATCCAACATTTATGTAATATTATATTAAAACATTATTTTACATAGATTACTTCATATATCATGAAATATATGAAATATATATCATGAAATATATGAAAGCATTTATTCTGGAAAGGAGGAAAGGACTTGAAAGGTTTAAATAACATAGCTTGTAAAGGGCAGAGCCAGAACTCAAACTTGTTAAACCATTTGTGAATTACTTCCACAGTAATTTTCTACTAGACAGGCATGTTTGGATCAATGCAGTAAGCAAAAAGATGAGGGCAAAGCACATGAAAGTCAAAAATCAGAATCATCTGGGGCTGAGATCATGAGTATAATATCAAGACCCAGGAAAGAGAAAGCAACTAAATCTCATACTTAAGTGATTGATCCTTTGAAAGGAATTGATCATAATTTATTTTGAGTAATGTCTCTTTAGATTGGAAACAAAACCAAATTCATTTTCATTTTCTATAAACACTTCAAAATATTGGGACTATATCCTTGAGTACTCTGGGGAAAATTCTGAGGTCACATTTAAGTCCAGTGAGAGAGTGCCATAGTGGATTAGGACTATCTGCCATGGGTTTAGAAGTTGAGACTAGAAGTGTGGGTGCTGCGTAATTGTTAGCCCTGACTTGGACTCTCCATTGTCCAGTTGGTATATATGCACAGCTCTCCTGCCATGAAATTCTGCTCAGTGGGTATGACTAGATGTTATAAAAATCCGAAGAGACCAATTCATAAATCATCAGTAAATGTTTAGAAATGTTTGCAGGTGGTATAGTAGTCCTTCCATGTCATGCACTTGGTCAAGCATCATCAGAAAATAAGTTATTTAAGATAACATGAAGTCAAATCTTATTGCCAACTCTGTAAACATGATATTTCTAGTACTGAACATTGCCATGAAGACATGCCATTAATTTTTTGGGAAATTGATTCCCAGTAAATGCTATCATTTTTCCATGTTTGTTAAGATGGAGCTGGTAGACAAAGACCTGCATGGGGAGGTAGAAGAAACTAGCAGCTATTATATTTCAAGAGTTTAAAGTTTAACACACATTTTTGCTTAATTTAAAACACATACTCCTAACCCTTCATCCCTAGAAAAGGAAAGTGAGTAAAGATTGGACCTCAGTTACCAGTCCATTGCCCAACCATGAACCCCCAAACAGGAGATTGGAATCTCCTGGATAATTTCAGTTTTCTCCAGATTCCTCGGATTCCTAACTAGTGAAATGATGCACAGATAGCATAACCACCTCCTTTGTTGTTCAGTCTCAGATCCCAGTTTTCCATCCCCCTCAGGAGCTAAAGTCTTCAGTAAAATAAAAAGTAATTCTCTGGACAAAATCAAAAGACATCTTTTTTCAAACTGTAGAATTCTGTCATTGCTCACATATCTAATGATTTTTTTACTCATCTATAGCAGAGGTGGCCAACTTTTCTGTATATAAGATCTACTTTTTATCTTAAAATTGTGTCACGATCAACTTGTTGTCATAGGCGTAGTCTAAGGGGGAAGAAGGGGTGTGAAATGCATACTATGTTTATACACTGTGTTTCAGTATAAGGTGCATTCCAGCGAGGTATGGGTAGATAAGTAAAATATATGTTCAAA
>PVKE010013631.1:0-36266 GCA_004027555.1 Craseonycteris thonglongyai | reverse complement strand
AGAGACAGAGACAGAGAGAAGGGGGAGGGCCCAGAGCAGTCTCCATAGTTGCACATCATCGGTTTTTCCACATAGTTTCATTCCACAGGTGGGAGCGGGGCTGCACAGGGCAGGAACTGGGCCAGGGTCTCATCCCGGTGAGAACTGAACTGGGGGCACTCCCCAGTTCAGCCTATGGGTCTGCACGGACCAGGGCCGGGATTTGATCCTCGGTCCCCAGGACTGCAAAGTGAGCACTTGACCCACTGAGCCATTCCGGCTTCCCCTACTAACGTATTTTGACTAGTATATCTTTTTGTGCTTTGAAATAGCATCTCAAAATATACTTTCAGATACCCCCAAAATAAAACAAAACACACAAAAACAAAACCACAGAATCATCTTTAGCCTTACTTTTTATACAATGTCTCAGTAACTTTGCACACAATCTTCTGCTGTTGAATTGAATTGTAACTGCTTTTTGTATTTGTAGAGAGTGACTATTGGGCTTGAAACCTTTTATTCTGGATATCTTGGGAGTTCCTGGTGGGATTAAGCAGGAGAGAAGGGGAGGTGAGGGACCCCTTCCCTTCAGAACATGAGGTTTCTCCCACTGACTCCTCTCCAGAGGGCTCCCAGACACCAGACCTAAAGGTTCTTCGTACAGTGATTCTCTGATTATTTCTACTTCCCCTTGACCTGTTTGTTTTAAGAAAACTGGGAAAGCCGGGATGGCTCAGCTGGTTAAGCGCTCGCTTTGAAGCCCTGAGGACCGAGAATTGAATCCCGGCTCCGGCCCAGGCGGACCCACATGCTGAACTGGGGTGTGCTTCCCGAATGTGGTGAGTTCCCCAGTTCAGTTCAATAAATAAAATAAAATATAAAACATATGTTCCCGAATGTTTTAAGAAAACTTTAGTAAACTGCACATATTACGGAATGTGTTTGCCCTGTTTTCTTTTCTTTCCTTTTCTTTCAATAAATGACATGGCACCTTCTAGGAGGAAGGAAGCAGGGTAGAAACCCTGAAGTGTTACTGCAATTGGCCTTTAATTGGGGTAGGGGGTCTTTTTGATAAGATTTATTTACTCATTCATTAAACACTTATTGGGGGGATCAGATTTAATTGCTATTATATTAAGTCTATAAATCACTGCAGTTTGGGGAAATCTTCACATGATCCCATCTGGGAGATATTGACTTTAAATGAACTTGGGACAATTACACTTCTGACTCCTTCATTTCAGAACCCCTGACCACAGCCAGACTGACCTGCCACTGTGAATAACGTACTCAACTCAGCTGATTCCGGCAGCAAAATCACAGAGCCTCACCACAGAAATGTCACCCACATCCTTTCGATCACTGGCCGGTATTTATTAAGGCACTTGCTAAAAGTAGGAGCTGAAGACCCAATCCCTGCTCTCAAGAGTCTTATCATTTGTTGGATCGGTGTATAATATGCTCAGAATGAAAAATAACTATACAGGCAGTATATGATTTATATCAAATATGAATTTCCTATAGGAAGTGCTAAAGCAATAAAGAGAGTGGAGTGTTGGTTAGAAGAGGATGCAAATGTGAGTAGGACTTGAAGGGACCTGGAATGGTGGAGTCCTTTTATGGAGGTGAAGATAAGAGCCCAGCACAACGTCAGACATACAGGTAGTCAATCACTGCTAAATAAGCAAAGAGATTGGGTTTGCCAGGCAGGGTTGATGCCATGGACAAGGGCATAGTGGGAGGAATAAATGCATACGATGTCCCTGAGGAACACGTTGACCAATTTCTCTATAAGGTCACAGAGAACAAAAGCAAGAGGCAGACAAAGAAGGCAGATTCAAACTCATAAGGACACGTGAATAACCTCACCTAAATTTTCTATTAGGAGCTCATAACTATCTGGATTTGTTGTTGTTCAATCAATTCCATAAGTACTTGCTGAGCTTCTATACATTCCAGGTATTGTGTAGTCAGGATGCAAACATGAGCAACAGTTGCTCTGAATCAAGGATCTCCTAGTCCAGTGGTCGGCAAACTGCAGCTAGTCTAATAGTCAAACATAAACAAACGACTGCCAATCAGTGTGGCACATATTATAACAGAGATACACCCTCCTAGAACGAGAGCAGAGGGAGGAGGTGTGGGAAGGCTTCTGGCAGGGGCTTCATAGGCTGACTGGAGGATGAACTGGCATTGTGAAGGATGGGGAGGAGGAAGGGGGATCCCAGGAAGATAGTGAAAAGATGTGAGAACATGAGTCTGGGACTGCATGTGGGTAAATATGTCTGAAGGGCAGAGCTTCAGGGGTGGTGGTGGGTGCCTAGGACCCCAGAAATAGGCAGAGCTCCAATTACTGTTCAAAAGAATCAGGCAATGGGGAGCCACTGGAGACTTTTGTGTGGAAGGAATGGCATGCTTCATTTTTAGAAAGAAAACTCTAGTATGGCTAAAGAAGTCTGGAGCAGAGCTAGAAGAGCTGGTAGGATTTTTCTCGTGCTGCTTTTCTATTGCTGGCATTAGTAGTCATGTGGATTTTGCCCTATAACAAGTACCCTAAACTCAGTTCCTTTCCTAGCTCGGGCATGAAGCAGGCACCCTGGGCAAGTGATGTTGTGGCCCTCAGTTTCCTCATTGCAAAACAAAGAAGCTGTACAAGTTTCTCTCTAAGCTTGACATGGTGGTAATTTTCTAGGCCCTCTCACTTGTCCTCAAAGAAAGGCTGCATATGTAGGAGGTGGGGTGAGCATTTTAGCCTTTACCTTGATTTCCATGAAAGGTACATTCATTACAATGAGCACGCCATCACATTTATCAAAGATTTTCTCTTTAAGCTTTATCTAAGTTAGAGGGAGACTTGCAATTCCCAGAAAACTGTATGTATGTACTGCCTGTGTTTGCATAGACTTTAAATTCAACTGCATGTGTGCAAACCCTGTGAGCTCCTTGGATTAAATACTGTATTTCAGCCCCAAGAATTGTGCCAGTGCACACAGTGCACCCAGAGGAACAGTCACTCTCCAACCACTTAGTCAACCTCCCAGTCCAAGCCCAGTCCAATTTTATTAAAATCTCTATTAATGCAATTCAGTTATGATTAAACATTCTTCCTACTTTTTCAAGAAGAAAAGAATGTAACTCACTCTCGATAGCCTTTGTCAACTGGGGACATGGATCACAGGGATAAATTAAATCCATAAATAATCCAGAATCTTCATTTCAGCCAAGAGCTTCAATAGCCTTCCTCAACAAATCTTTTCTAAGAGCTGCTAACAAAATATTCACACTGACTTGTATGAGACTCACGTGCAGACTCAGCTCTCGGTGAAACTGGGAGGTTGATTGCCTGCTACCTTCTACCCCAGGACCCCCACCATCTCCATAGTAATCTTCCTAAATGACAATTTGAAGTCTTCCTTTTATCTCACCAACCTGCAGCTCTAGACACAGCTAACCACTCCTATTTTCCTGAATCTCTTCCCTTGGCCTCTACCTCTACTCTCCCCTGGTTCTCCTCCTATAATATTTGATCAATCATGCATTTTGGAGATATCTTTTATGTCAGTCCCTCCCCTGGCCCCCAACAACTAGTTCATTTTTTCTCTGCATGGTCTTCCTAAGTGTTATCCACACCCATGGATTTAACTATGATACCACATAAATATATTAATAGCTCTCTTTTGAGCTCTTTTTTGCCACATTGATGATCAGTAAATGCTTATGAAATTGAATTGAACAAAAAATGGTTGTGTGCTTGTAATATGACATTTAAGTAAGCTTATATATGGAATGTGTCACTACCTAGTTCTTCTTTCCCATATCTTTCTATCTCACCCTTTTATCCATAACTATATGAATCCCTGCCTACCTACTGATCCACCCTACCTTTCCAGCCTTCATCAGAGCAGAACCCCACTTCCATGCACTTCATGCATCAGACAGAGCAGTTGTCTGATACATTGTGACTTACAGCTCTATGGCTTTGCAAATGCCTTCGCTAATGCCTTCACCCTCTTCCAAACTCCAATTCATCTTCCAAAACCCACTCACAATGTCAGAGCTTCTATGAAGGCTTACCCAGCACTCTCTTTCTACTCAAGCAGAATTATTAACCTTACCTCTGGACTCTGAATAAAAATACACTTGAATCATACCAATCTGTAATAGCATTGAGTGCACAAAAAATTAGTTGATGGTACACTGGTCCATCACCTTAACTAGACTGCAAATCCTTGAAAGTAGTAACCATGTTCTATTCCATTTTGTATGTCAAGTGACTAACACAACACATGAGGATCATAATCACTCTCTCTAGCTAAAGGGCTTTAACTAGACAAATTAGGGCAGGTACTTATGGACCGAGTTGGACAGTTTTTGGTTGGGGGTTTAGAATGGGTGCTTGAGCCAGAGCAAGGAAGCAGGCAGGCTGAGTAGAAGGTCTCATGAACTAAGACATGGTACTGGAGATTGAGATCTTTGCCGCCTATCCACATCTCTTTCTAAGGCAATGCAAGCCACTCATAGCTGCTGCCTCTATGATCACGCCCCCATCACATGACCTCACTCTTCACCTCAGACACAGATGATTGGGCCACGGATAGACAAGTGATGCAATGGAAAGCCAGCAAATAGGCTAGAAAGTGGCCTATGGACTGGCAGAGAAAAATGAGGAGGTCTGATAAGATCTCTCTGTCAAGAATTCAGAAATAGAAAGCAGTCTGTGGTAGGTAGTAAAGAGAATTAAAACTTAAGAATTGTAATACAAATGGGTCATAGAGAGTGTCAGCCATGATGGTTTTTTGAAAACCCAAGTTATATTAATAACTAAGCAGGGTAAACTAGACAGAAGAGAATAGGACAGATGATAGAACAGCAGACACCTCAGGAGAGAAATCATGTGCTTCACTTGTGAGAAAGAAAGAGACAGAGAAAGGGAAAAGGAAAGGGAAAAGGGGAAGGGGGGGAAAGGAAGAGAAAGAAAAAGAGTGAAGAGAAAGAGCTATTATATTTATTCTCAATGGCTTCCAGTTCCTATTTCTGTGAGCTCTAATTCCTGTCCTGGGTTAGTCACTATATAATCTCCTTTTTCTAGGCCGCCGCTGGATGGATCCCCATCCCTTACAATAGTCAAAATAAAATAAAGAAGGCTACAGGAAAGGAACTATAAAGATGCTGAAGACAAACAGTTTTATCATTTGCCAGCAGCTAAACCTATATGTAAGATAACTGCCAGCAAATTATTCCTTCTCCTTTTCTTGAATCCCACTCCATAGTCCTACTCTCAGAACTCAGAACTCAAGCCACTAATCCTAGAGCCATGGATAAACTACATCCTTAAAATAAATAGGCTTTTATGGGATATCTGGGAAACCAAACATTATGTTTAATGTGTCTGGGGGACAGTGAATTCCAATATGATTCCCTCAACAAGTATTTACTGGTTACCCACTGTGTGTATAACACTGAACAAGGAACTTGTTCAAGAGTAATTGTCTCTGTTCTCTTGGACTTTGCATACTGGTTAGAAAGAAAGAACTATATAAGCAAATGGACAAATAAAAGAATTACAAATTTGTGTTATATATTATAAATGAAACAAGCAAGAAACTGAGAAAGAGAATAATCAGAGAAACATGAGGCAAAGGTCTCTCTAAAGAGCTGATATTTGAGGCAAGACCTACAGCATGGAAAGCAGCAAGCAGTTGTACACTGTGTTTGCAAAGATATAGCAAAGCCCTATGCCAGAGACTGCACTATTAATGCTATAGAAATGTGTACTTCAATACCCAGCGAATAACTGTGTAAAAAAATAAATAAAATAGGGGAAGCCGGGATGGCTCAGCGGGTTGAGCGCTCGCTTTGAAGCCCCGAGGACCGAGGACCGAATCCCGGCTCCGACCCAGGTGGACCCACATGCTGAACTGGGGTGTGCTTTCCGAATGTGGTGAGGCTCTCAGTTCAGTTCAAAAATAAAATAAAATAAAATAAAATAAAATAAAATAAAATAGAATCCTACAGTAAATCTTTTCTTTAAAGTTTAGGATCCTTTGTAATACAAATATTGATATTCTAATTTGCCTATTTCGTTGGAAAATTTAATATGAGCACCAAATAATAAGACGTATGTTTTCTTAAAATGATAGATGATGTCAAATGTTATGGCCTGTATCTCCATGCCTTTGCTACTTTGTTTCCCCTTCCAACTCTCAAGATGATGGAAAGAAATATATAGGAAGTCTAGACTCTGAAAATATCTAGTAAGAGTTAGTTCATGTCCTTCATAAGAAGGTATCTTCTTAAGTCAGGGTCAACCCTATAAACTTCACAAAATGGGCTCAGAGACCTCCAAAGTAGGATCAATTCCTGATGGTCTGGTTATAACCCATGCTCCACTACCTACTGTTATAAAATGTCAAATTGAATATCTCCATAGATAAGTCTCAATATCAGGAGACCTCCACTCCCACCCACACGACAATTTTCTAAGACTGATGTATGTCCATCACTTCCTACAAATTTTGCTTGTTGTTCTATTCCAAGGATATAAAAAATGATTCTACTTTTCCTGGATTCAAAATTCTTTAACTTGGCTTTAGGGTCACAACTGTTCTTTATCCATCAGCTCATTAAATGACTCCCCAAGGAATTTTAGCCACTAAATGGAACCTCTCAATTATATATTTAAAGCCTCCCTTTTTCCAGAAGGCCTGCCTGGTACTTCTATAACATCACTGTAGAATGCTATGAGTTTAGGGATCCTGCTGATTATGTCAGGTTATTGGGATTCAGGTCTCATAGGGCTGCTCCCACATATAGTCACTTAGATGCTCCAATTTAAATTTTATTAACATACTTTGCCTAGTCAGAGAGACCTGTCTTCAAGCACAAGCTCCACCATATTTCTACTGGTATGTCCTTGGCCATAGCTTTTCTAAGCCTCGGTGTCTGCATCTAGAAAGTGATGACACTATAATAATAATAGCCACTTCAGCGTGTTGCTATAGGGTTCAATGAGAAAATGCCATCAATCACTTGGCACATTTCCTGGCATAGAGCAAGCAGAGAGAAATGATTGTTGTTGAGGTGGTAGTGACAATGGTTGTGGTGATTGTTAACTAAGGCATACCATATGCACTCTTGAATACACTGGGTTGTCTACCTGCAACTCAGTCCAAGATACTTTTCTCTAAGATTGCATCAAAATATAGCAAGATACTCTACTGTGTGTGGCTCAATGGGTGGCTTTATATGGGCTACATACTAAAAGACAGAATAGTTGTCCCAAGACCTGTTTCCTTTCTATGATTCAGTGCTTCACTGTGAAAACATCTTACACCTTTCTATTTTTTTTTTTTCATTTGATCTCTCTTTTCTCTCCCTAACTATCAATTTCATGTCCCAAATACTATCCACGTGAAAATCCATACAGCTTCACAGGTCACACACCTGCACAAGTATTTTACAGGATTCTTGGGCAGCCATAGAAACACAAACAGGACTGAAGAGTGGAATGCATCAGGGTCACAAAAACAGCAGCAGTGGCCAAGAGGTATCTTGCATTAAGTGCAGGGTTCAATAGATACTCTACTTATTTCCAGTACAATGAAAAAGGAAAAAGCTCTTAGACAATTATTTTTGCTATATGTGCAAGGCCTGACACATTTCAAAAAAGCCCCAAATTAACTGAAAGCATAAGTGAATTCTCTAGGAAAAAATTACTTCATTTTCTGAGAAAAGATTCACTACTTGGAGAGGTAGTTGTGGTTTATTAAGTTGGTGTATATTTGGAAGCTATCTCCCTTTCACAGATTTTACAAATATGACACATTACTTTTTTTTTCCTTCATACTTACCTAATGATCTGGATCATTCAAAATTTATTGTGTGATGCTAAACTCTACCTGAGGAGTGGAACCCAAATGTTGTAATCTTATTTGACAACCCAATTAAAAGTTTTTTGGCCAAAGTAGATCATTGTGTAGCCCCTAATAACTAGTACGGTGTTGGTGGAGGAAAAGCCTTCTGAATACTACCCATAACTGAACAGGAACTTCTTACATGGCAAACTAATCCCTGCTTCAGGATTGACCCTAATGTCACCCAAGCCAAATTCTGCCCCATCAGTTTGTGCTCTAAGAAAAAGAAGAAAAATGGAGCCCCAATATGAGAACTAAAATCAAAACATTCTAGAAAATTCTTTTTTCTAAGATTTATCTTAATGTTTTTGACAGAGACAGAGAGAAGGGGGAGGGCCCAGAGGAGTCCCCATAGTTGTACATCATCAGTTTTCGACATGGTTTTGTTCCACACAGGTGGGTGGGGGCCACGCAGGGCGGGAGCTGGGCTGGGGGCCTCCCACATGGGAAGCACGACCCCTTGAGCCAGGGGCCAAAGTGGGGGGCAAGAACCAAACTGGGGGCCTCCCACATAGGAAGCACACCCCAGTTCAGCATAAGAGTCCACATGGTCCAGGGCCAGGATTAGATTGGGATTCGATCCTCTGTCCTAGGGGCTCCAAAGTGAGCACTTAACCTGCTGAGCCATCCCAGCTTCCCCCATTTGGGGCAATTCTTGATCACTTTCTTCTTTTTACAAACCTCTTCACGTCATGCTTTACTAATAGCCAGGAAAGTACAAAGAATCCTAGATGTCATCTTTCAGAGACTTGCAGGTGAGTTAGACAATGGCATCAAGTATCAAACAAACTGAAAAGACAATGGTTCAGAATAGAGCTGCCTGGGATATAATATCACTTTTCAAATGGAACATGCGCTGTTCTAGAGGAATGTGTGTTTACATCCCTACAGACCTCTCTTATATCTTTAATAGCACTAAAAACATCCAGGAAGCAAACAAAGAAAGTCAGGTAATGTGGTTATCCATTTCTGGTTCTGGGGCCTCCGCACATTTGGTACAGAATGTAATTCTTGGTTTAATCTAGGCACTCTTAACTTCTGGCTGAGGGCTGACTACAAACTCTGATCATAATCCTTCTCTTGGTATTTGTGTCACAGTGTTCAGATATATGATCTCCAGTCTTAAACGTTGCTGTGCAGACCCTATCCCATCAAATGATCTAACAAAAAATCATTGAGCAAAAAGAACAGAAAAACTTGATATTTACAGAGGTTTCTACCACATCTTGATATTTACAGAGGTATCATACCTCAACAATGATGAACACCTGGATTGATCATAATCCCAGATATCAATGATCTATCCTTCAGTCAGGCTGATGAATGGCCACAAGGGGGACACTAGGCACCTAAACCACCTACCTCCACACACAGCTTGGACATGACCAAAGAACTACCCTGAAATGACTTACTTACACACACACACACACACACACACACACACACACTGTCCTTATTAGCATTATTTTCCTACCCCAGTAGACACTTGCTGAGACAGCAAGTAACTTAATTAATCACAAAAATTTTCCAAAAGATCATCAACTCTTAAGTAAGTATCAACATTCTTGGAATCTTCTCACCTCACTCTTTTTACCAATCCTAAATTTATATTGCCATCCTTACTCAATCTCAGTCAGATCCTCTCATTGAAAGAGTCACCTTAAACCAAACTTCCAGTTCTCAGTAAAATCCAACCTTGCCTTCCTCCCTCTAAGACTCTGCCAAGGCTCTGTTGAAGTAATGGTAAGCAACAAACTCAACTTGTCTTGTCACGTGGTTCAGCTACTAAGACTTTGTTAGCCAGCATCAGCTAATTAGAGAGATCCAAACTTGGGAGTCAGGAAACTTATTTGGATTCTGGTTTTATAATACCATCTACTAGCTGGGAAACTAAACACTGAATTTCCTTGTTTGTTATTTTGATAATAAAAAGAATTATCTTCCTCATAAGGGTGAAGGACAGATCATACAAAGTATGCATGTAAAGCTGTATAAAAATATTATTTATTACTGCAATCAAGTAGTACATTCAGCAAACTGACCACCACTGGGACCACTGGTAACTATGCTAAGCTCTGTGATTACTACACACCCCATAACCAGATATAAATTCCTGGTAACATGGGGCTCCCTACTCCTTACAAACAATAGCTTGTTCTGATCAAAATATCATCATAATACCACCCCATTTTAACATACAAAATTTTCATGGGACTTTTTCAACAATGAAAAAATAAAAACCAACATCCTTGTAACTGATAAGCTCTAATCTAGTTCCAAAATGTATCTTCTAGCAAGTGAATATAAAAATGAAAAGCTGAATCTATTAAATTAACCTTTATTTAAGGCAACAAACATCAAAGATTTTTAAAAGAAAAATTTTAAGTATTTGAATGAGAAAAAATTCTTATATCATGGCTATATATAATTCAAATACACTATGGGAAACACAGCTACATAATTAATCCTTATGAATCAAGTATCCATGGAAATAACTACATATCAAAATAAAAACAGATAATCATTTATGCATTTATCTGCCTGTTCGCAAGAAGGATTTTTTTTTTCACAAGACAATTTGGTTTTCTGCCACAAACACTAAAAGGCAATTTTCTTGTCTTTTTTGGAAACAGATACTTTCTTGACACCACAAAGCACTCCCAAATCTACCCGGCTTAAAGAGCACTTTAAGATAAGAACTTATTTCTTCTCAACTAAAACCATTATTGGAGAAGCACTTCCAAAAATAAAAGAACACTCCACACAGAGTGGCGAAGTAACAAAACACATAGTCATCAAGAGCCAAAGATAAACTGAACTTCACACAGCCCAGAGAAAGCACAAGATGTTCTTCCAGAACTGTGTGATATTAGAAATGTAAGTTTAGTGACATTTTAAGTGAATAATAAAGAATGAATAAGTGATGTTGGGGCTGTGAACACATTTTCATGGAATGTTTTTTTTAACCCTGGACTCACTCTGAAGGTGAACTGAAAGTATCTGGCATGAGGCAGTGGCCAGGGATGGAATTAGGCCACACTTCATCCTCCTCTGGGCCCCAGAAAGCTGAGTCATAGGGGCTGTATCAGTGGGCTCGTTTGCCCTCTGATGGAAGAAGGCTCCAGCAGGATATCGGGAGTAGAAAGAGAGTGAGGTTGGCTATTTATTCCCCTGGCTCTTTTTGTATAAAGTCTCTGAGTCTGGCAACATATCTCTCCCAAAATATGCAGCTTTAGATCCAGGAACTATTCCTTCCCCATCTCCTCAATCCTAGGTGTAGACATGGCTCCTGATGTTGCTAAATTTGTGTTGGTTTCCCTAAACCCTGCCCATACTCTGGGAAGTGATCTGTTTAATAAAATCCCCTCCAATTACCCAAGTTGAATGTGTCTCTTGCCAGGACCTTGACTGACACACTTAAGCACGTTATCTAATGCTTCTGTGGTTCGGTGTCTGCATCTATAAAACCAGTCTAGTGAAAGTTATCTGCCTTACTGTATTGTTGCCAGAGTGTCTGGCTCACAGGAAACTCTCAATTCCTGTTAACTGCAAGTATATTGTATCTCCTACCATTATTTAAATAGTGTGGAATCGTTTTCAAGGCAAAAACAATGCCCTTTATTTTGCATAATAACCTTCTCTCCTTTAAAATGAGATTCTATTGTTATTGACCACTATAGTCTTGTTACCTTGGTAGCCCCTTAATGTTCTTCTTCTAGCTCCTGCTTTAACAGTGAATAAGCTTCCCTTTTTAGTTCAAGTACAAGATATCAACAGAAAGCAACATGAAATAAAACAAGGCTCAACATTAAATAACCTTCTAAAGGGACTTTGGGGAGCAAGAGGAAAGAAAACAGATTTTAGCAATAGCTAAACATGTTTCCTAAGGGACACACATCCACCCATTTGAAAGGTTTTATTGGCAGTATGAAAGTTTCATGCATGAAAAATAATGATCATTAGCTTTTCCATGACAACTGTGGTTGGCCTACAATATCCATCATGCTCCTAGAGTTCATAGCTTTGTCATAATTCTGATCCCTCAGTGCAAGCCAGTAGTGGGTATTGATGCTATTTTAATTGTTTCTCACATAAAGTCATTGCTACTTGTCACAAAGTCCACATACAGTAAAGATCATTATTGAACTTGGGGGGAGCTCTGGATGTATGAAGCAGTTCTGAACTTGCCATGCAATTTTAACCAAGGTCATGCAAGTGAAAGCCTTGGCAAATTGGTTTGATTAACAGGGTCAATTTAAGTGGGACCTCAAGTTAAAGAAGACTTTATACAGCAGAAAATCTGTACTAAAATGTCTTAAAAAAATCAAGATACTATGAAGACATATATCACAGAGCATATATTTTATATAGCATATATGAATAACCAAATAGCTTATATTTGAACTATAATTTTCTTTGTTAGGTAGAATTCCTCGATTTCACAGGTCAGAATAAGTATTCTTTTTGAAGACTGAAATAGTTTAAGCCCTAGAAACACTACAGCAGGACTCTGTTTCAATCATTCCCAACAGTTAAAATAAGCTAAAAATAATCACCAGTGGTCTTGTATTCTAGCTGTAGAGAACCAGAAGAAACATATTTTTTGCACATTTTTTATAAAATATCCGTACCCTTTCAGAATCAATATTAAAAGCTATGTCAGTTGAGACACCACTTTTAATTTTGCCTGTGTATCTAAATGAGTATGTATAAATAAATATATGCATTAATTTATATATACATATACATACACATATATAAATACATAACGTAGTTCAGAAATTCTAAAATGCAAATTTTTTCATATCTTTGAAATTGGGATGCATCTTACAATCTAATAATGTGACATTACTATAACATAATTTTTATAGTGCAGCTTTTTTTCCCAATTTTTGGAGTACGTACCTAATGATACATCTTACAATCAACAACATCTTAGCTTATATGTGTATGTTTTATTCTTATTGTCTTCTTTTGTTATTGTTGCTTTAGCACTTTCATCTTTTATGTGCTTGCTGAGATCATTTTCATCTTAGAGTTACAGATTTATAAACCTGGTAAGTAAACCTCAGTCACTAGGAGAAAACAAGTGAAGTCAGTGATGAAACATGTTGTCAACACTCGCCATACAGAAATTAAACCCTGAATTTGTTGAGCTGATTATAGTGCAACCAAACTCCAGGAACAAAGTTCCAAGAGGAAACACAGCTAATGAGCCACTCCATCTCCACAGCAAAAAATAATGACCCATGAAACTAACTGAAGG
The DNA here is from genome assembly GCA_004027555.1 of Craseonycteris thonglongyai. Lineage (NCBI taxonomy): Eukaryota > Metazoa > Chordata > Mammalia > Chiroptera > Craseonycteridae > Craseonycteris > Craseonycteris thonglongyai. Next base: position 23,105 of record PVKE010013631.1, on the reverse strand, counting down.
TTATCAGGCTTAAACTTCATGGATACATTATCATACTTACAAATGATTAAAATGACTTTCAATGCATGAATGCGTGGAACTAAATTTTACACAACATTAAGATACATAGGCAGTGCATAGTTTCAAATCCATGCTATTAAAACCACAAATGCTAAAACTAATTTCATCTTCTCTGTTTAACCACTGATAGATTCAGTCAGTCCCAATCAGTCTCATTAATCTTACTTTCCATTTCCTATATGTTTAGCTCTTGCAATTGATCATTTTCCTGATCTTTCCCTTCTCTTTTCTCTTTTAGGTCAAATTAGGACTATACTAAAGTCAAAGTACAGTTTTCAAAATCACTTCTTATCAGTATTTCCTTGACCTTTCTCTTAGAGAATCTTTCACCTGCTAAGAAAACTTTATCTAAAACATTTGAAAGGGGACACCAGGATGGCTTAGCAGTAAGCACTCGCTTTGCAGCCTCCAGGGTCCAAGGATCAAATTCTGGCCTGTACCAGTAAGGACCTATCTGCTGAACTGGGGTGTGCCCTAGTTCGGTTCTTGCAGGGTCAAACTTCCCATGCTGGAGGCCCTCAGTTCAGTTCTCACCCCTCAGTTCAGCCCCTAGATCTAGGGGACGCGCCTCTCACGTGGAAGACCCTAGCCCAGTTCCCTCCTTGCATGCCCCACCCCCACACCTGTGTAAAACAAAACCATGTTGAAAACTGATGACATACAACTACAGAGACTGCTCTAGGCCCGCCCCCTTCTCTCTGTCTCTCTCTATCTCTGTCTCTGTCTCTGTTTCTTCCTCTCTCTGTCAAAAACAATAAATAAATAAATAAATAAATAAATAAAGCATTCAAAAGAAATTTGCTGGGTTCCCACTCTGTGTTAGAGGCCAATGATAAAAAGGTGAATGAGATCATCTGTCCTTTGCTTCTCAAAATGTAGCCCACTGCCTAGGAACAATAGCAACACCTGAAAACTTGTTAGAAATACGGGGAAAGCCGGGATGGCTCAGCTGGTTAAGCGCTTGCTTTGAAGCCCCGAGGACCGAATCCCAGCTCCGGCCCAGGCAGACCCACATGCTGAACAGGGGTGTGCTTCCTGAATGCGGTGAGGCCCCCAGTTCAGTTCAAAAATAAATAAATAAATAAATAAATAAATAAATAAATAAATAAATAAATAAATAAATAAAATATAAAAGAAAAAAAAAGAAATACAGAATCTCTGGTCTCATTCCAGAGAAATAAGACCAATAAAGATGGAGATAGGGAGAGATAGAGAGATAAATAAATACACACACACGTGAGTAAAGAGACTGATTATAAGATTCTTTGGCTTATATGATTGGCTCACATGATTACAGAGGCTGACAAATCCCAAAGTCTACAGTATGGGTCAGCAAACTGAAGACCCAGGAGAGCACATGGTGTAATTCCAGTCCAAGGCTTGCAGGCTTACAATCCAGAAGAGCAATTTTTCCATTCAAGTCCAAAGGCAAGAAGAAGCAAAGTTTGAGGGCAGTCTGGCAGGAGAAATTCTAATTTGAGTTAAGGGTCAGCCTTTTCAGGCCTGTAACTGATCGGATATCCCACCCACATTAGGGAGGTTAATCTGCTTCACTAAGTATACAGATTTAAAAGTTCATTTCACTCCAAAACACTCTCACAGACACACCCAGAAATAATGTTTACCACATATCTGGGTACCCAGTCAAGTTGATATAAAAAATGAACCATGGCACCTATTGAATCAAAATCTGCATTTTAACAAGAGTTCACAGGTGAATCACAGGCATGTTGAAGTTTGAAAAGCACTAGTTTAGTCTATGTGTACAAAATCTCACAGAAACATGAAGAAATAACTACAATACCACATGGTTCCAACTAGTCCAAGACAGAGTGGTGGCTGACTTAGAAAGCAGTGAACAACTTTCTCAAAAGAAAAAGAAAGACTTCAAAGAAAAGAAGACTCTTAACTAAAGATGAATGCGAGTTTCCTATGCATGCCCTCTACAGCCAGACTGTACTTGAAGCAAAAACCGTGACACTTACTAGCTGTGTGACCTGGGGTAATTTAAACTCACTGTGTCTTAATTTCCCCATTTGTAAAAGAGGAAAAATCATAGATAATACCTTCTTCACAGGGTCATTGTGATGATTAAATGAGCTAATATATGTAAAATTAAAACAATGCCTAACACATAATAAGCACTGTAAAGTATAAACCAGAGGTGTCCAACCTTTTGGCTTCCCTGGGCCACATTGGAAGAACTATCTTGGGCCACACATAAAATACACTAACATTAATGACAGCTGATGAGCTAAAAAAAAAAAAAAAAAAATGACAAGAATATCTCATAATGTTTTAAGAAAGTTTACAAATTTTGTGTTGGGTTGCATTCAAAGCCATCTGGGCCACATGCAGCCAACAGGCCACAGGTTGGACACACTTAGTATAAACTATCCTCATCATTATTTTAGATCTTCTAATCCATAAAAAGTAGCTAGTATTTGTAGTTCATTTCATTTAATATTAGGTTTGCCTCTGTTTTGTTAACAACAGCACCACCCTTCATGGAAAAGCTTCCAGGATTCTCCTGACACTCACATGAAAGAACTAAAAACAAATGCAAAGGTCCTTAGAAGTCCTAAACTGAACCAAATTATTCAAGTCCTAAACATGAATAATTATTTTAAAATGACATTTACTGGTGCTTACTACACATCAGAAAACCTTGTAAGCACTTAGCTGTATTAACTCCTTTAACACTCACAACAACCCTCTAAGGTATGTAGCCATCACCCCTACTTTGCAGATGTGAAGACAGTGACATAGAAAGGTGAAACAACTTGCTCCAGTTCACAGAGACAATATTTACACCCAGGCATTCTGGCTCCATAGCCTATATATTTAACCTCTATGCCATACTATCTCATAATGAGCTAAAACTTTGGGAGAATAAGTTAGGAGAGATGGGTGGGGGGAAGTAAGGATAGGGAATCAAACACACGGTGATGTAAAGTGAGCTGATTCTGGGTGATGAGCACATCATGCGATGTATAGACAATGTAATGTAGAATTCTACATCTGGAAACAATGTAATTGATATCAATTAATGTCACCCCAATAAATTTAACAAAAAAAATTAGGAAGATGATTTATAAATCTGAGGAGTGTCAATTTTTCAGTCATATATTTTTGCCCCCCTGTAAATGTGATAAGCAAGGAAATGCAGACTAATCTTTTCTTTCCACTATAAATTGAGATTAACAAAGAATTTCAAAGACACAATAAACACAGAGTAAGAAAATCAGAGGCTTATTCAAAGGAATATATTTTGTATAATATGGTAATACTAGTTGAGATAACAAATGGACCTATAGATGTGCAAAAGCTCAAACACAATGAAAATTTATTTCTTGCTCAAGTAAGAATAGTCGACATGTGGAACTCCTCCTCATGATGAGTTCTTTCTGTGGCTCCATCAGACCCAGAAGTAGTCATTTGCATCCAGCCAATAGAGGAGGAAAGGGAGAACACAGAGGAAGTAACCAATAACCATGCTTCTTAGTTGCTATGACAAAGAAGTAACACACATCACTTCCATTCACAGTTCATTAGGGAGAAACAGTCACATGTCCATACCTACCGTAGATGTAAGAAGGGCTGAAAAATTTAGCTCCAGCTGCTAGCTAGTTATCAGAGATAAATATATACTGTAGAAAGGAGAGCATAAACTTTGGGATGCAGCCAGCCACCTCTGAAGATTGTTTGAGCTTCTCCATCGCTCAGGCACACATGATAGTCTGTGCCTATAAAGATGCTCCCTGAGCAATCTAATGAGAAATAGGACCCATTTCCAGCATTTATCCCTGTCACTAATGATTGAAAGGGCAGCTCTGCTTGAGTGCTAGGTATATAGATAGACCATGTTCTCCCAATTTAACTGTAAAGCCAAGATTGAGGTCCTATTTTGCAATCATTACCCATCTCCTAACATGCAAAACACATGAGTGCATGCGCAGACACACACATGGTCAATACTTTGTGTTTACTTAATAATTGTTTATTTAAATGCCCAATCATGCTGATTAAAAATATTTCTGCAGCAGCACAAAAATATTGTCATTTTTAGATGAAGAAAGTTCTAAAATGGTAAAGCCCCCAAATAAGTGATTAAAATGCACTATATTGAATAAATGGCATGAATTTGGATTCCTTAAAACTGGCACTTCTCTAAATTCAGTTCCACCAACTTTTATAATAGCAGGGGGGAAAGGCTCTAACATATTCAATGACACTGTATTTCCATATAAATAGTTTCCAAATCTTAATTCTTATGATAACTATAGCTAAATATATGGCCATCACAGAGAAAATGTAAGTTGAAAGGCTTTTGACCTAGAGAATCTATTTCAATGGAATAGAAAATTAAAACGCACCTTCAAATATGCACTGTACCCCTTCTAAGGATGCTCATTATTTTCCTATAACAATATATCCGGGTAGGCCTGAGAGAGCATAGCAAATACTTTTCTTACCCAGTAAATTGTTTTGCAAAGTTTGATTTAAATGTCAAGTATGTCAAGCCTGGAGTCTTCTTCACCTTATTTATATTATTAAATGATAAAATTAAATGTTTCAAGTTTCAGGTTGGTAGCAAGTGTACTAACTTCAATCAAATCAAAATTCTGCTGAATAAATACATATATTTCAGATAAGAAAGTGTTTCAGAAGAGGAAGCCTGACAATGCCCATCACTTTTTTCTTTTGAACTAAATATTCATATTATTAATCCAAAGTTCTGCACAAAGTGAGAAACCAAAAGCCAGGGTCTCAGCCAGGAGGATCCACAATGATTGTGAAGCCTCCATACCAGCCAGGACTGTGTCACCAGGGAAAGCAGTGTGCCTCTAACAGAGAGCCCACCATGGCCCAGCACAATCACTGCTGCCACAGAACCCAGACTGCTCTGCTTCACGCCCTTCCCCAGCTGAGTGCCAAGCCTCCGCAGATCCTGTGAGCAGCTCAGCACCTCCCAACTATCCTCTCTGTGTAAGTTGGTAAGAGCTAGTTTCTGCTCCTTGTAGACAAAAAACACTTTGATGGAAATACCCGCTTTTACAGCTGAGGACACTGAGGATTGGAACAGTTCTATGAATTGACCAAAGTTATACAGCTGATTGGTCACAGAGCAAAGAATGGAATCCTAGTCCAGTGCTCCTTCTTTTTTCCTGAGTCACTGCAAAAACTCTCAGAGATTTACTTCTGAATTTTGATAGTACTCAAACTGATATGGCATGTTTACTTCCCTAAAGTATTTGCAGGATACTGTTTTTCTGAAAAATGATTCATAGAAATTATTATGAGCCATTCTTTGAAAATGTGTTGTTATCGGCCTGCAATAACTAATAGGTTATGATAAAGAAACACATCAGCCCTGATACCAAGAGGAAATAAAGTATCCTCAAAAGGGCTGCCCTGCCAAAATTTAAGCTCCTGAATGTGGGGGCATTCCAAGGAAGTGGTATGCAGATAGGTAGAGTTCTTTTTTTAAAAACAAAAATGTATTATTTCTTTCTGTATGTTAGAAAGAACTCTAGGCACAACCTAACAGGGTCCTCTGCTCACCAGGTGTCAGCTGGCCCTGTGGTCTTGTCAGGAACTTAGGGTCTTCTTCCTAGTACATTCAAGTCACTAGCAGAATTAACTTCCTCATGGTTGTAGGACTGAGGTCTCTGTTTTCCTGCTCACTACTGCCAGAGGTCACTCTCATCTCCCAGAGGAGCTGTCTCAGGTCCTAGCCATGTAGGTCTCTCACAACGTAAGGCTTACTTCTCCAAAGCCAGCAGGAGAATCCCTTTTACTTTGAATCTCAGTCCCTTGTGAACAACTCTTGCCAGATTAAGTCAGGCACATCCAAGATAACTTTCTTTCAGCTGATCTGAGAATACATCTCAAAATTCCTTCACCTTTGCCATGCAATGTAACTTAATCATGGGAGTAAAATCCGTCATTTTTACTGATCTGTCCATATTCAAGGGGGAGGGGATTATGAAAAGTGTGTGCAAAGGGGGTAGTTGGGGGCCATCTTAACATTTGGCCTCCTTATGCTCTGTCCTTTCAGAATGAGTTTCCATTTTCAGCATTGGCTCAGGATTGAAATACTGAGTTGAAGATATATCAGTGAGTGTCATGACTAAAGACCTTATGCGTACATAGCTACAAAACCCTGTGGCTGCCATCTGCCATCACTACAGCTGCTAGCTAAAATTCTGGTAAGTCCAAAAAGCACTCCTGACTTTCCATATAACTTTCAAAACTTTTGCCTCCCTTAAAACATTGTTCCTGTTGAAAGTCAACTCTGCCCTTTTACTCTCCTCCAGCTTATTGCATGCTATACTCTACATTAGCCAGCTTTGTGATGTTGGACAAGCCACTTTGCCTCTCTGGGTCTTAGTTTCCTCATTTGTAAAATTATAAGGAGTTTATTGTAGGTGACATTGAAGCTATTTCCCAGGTCTTCCATTCAATAAGTTTAGATAAATGGCCTGGGGTAACAAGTCTTATAAAATGTGGTTATCTTTTAAAGGAAAATGTTGTAATTGTGGGAATCTAAAAGGAAAGGAAGATTCCAGGAATGGTGGAGATCAAAATGATACATTTTAAGAATAATCACACACACACGAATACCATCTACACTGAAAACAGAGCCATGTAAAAAAAAAAAAAGACTCACTAAATTGAATGTTGCTGCAAAGCCATTGTCCTAGGACATTATCAAAGTTCAGAATTGACACCTAGAGGCACACCACAGGACATGACACAGGACACAGCAGGCATCCCTGGGATGGGAAGGGGTAGTCATTGAACTCTGCATTTCAAATATCTCCATTTATTACATTCCAGTCATTATTCTCCATTCAAATATCTCATCATTGTTCCTCCTCATTCCAATCCTTATACCTGTCCCAGGTAACAACAGTCACCACGTGGATTGCATTTTGAGTTCTTTCCAGTACTTAGCCTGGCTTTTAATCTAGACTCCCTCATTTCCCTTAACCACTCTGAGCCTTACTTCTTTCACCTGTAAAATGGAGATAAGAGTAGCTAACCCTCTCAGGAGTTAGTATGAAGAGCAAATAAGAGCTTGCATTTAATAGTACTTGTGATGCTGTGAAAAACATTAGGCAAATTAAGACTATCAGTATTGTTATTAATAATAATTTAAAAATATACAGAGACAGAACGCTGTTGCTTCTTCTTCTAGATCACTCAAAGGTGACTTACTTGGGAAAATGCAGCATAAAATTCACCAAGAGAGGCAAATATATGTTTTTAAATAAATCTCCAAGCAACTTGATGATGTATATCCCTCCATCCTCAAGAATCCTAGACCAAAATGTTTCCCCTCAAACTTCTTGAAGCCTTGAGGGGCTGAACTGAACACAACTAAAGCACTCCTCTCGTTTACTTTCTATCTTTTCATATTTTTTGTTTCCCAACATTAAATTCACATCCCATCTCACTAAACTCTGGAAATACTCAAATACTAATCATACATCAATAATTTACTTGACCTACCCTTCTCATAACTTTTACATGAGTACATTAGCATCACAGCTTTCCAACTAAATCTATTTTTTTCAAAGCTTCCCCTTTACTCTCCCACAGTATGCCAATTCTCCATATACATCCTGGTCATATGAGGTAACACAAGCAATCTAGTTCATGATTCAACTTAACTCCAGATTATTTCCATTTCTATTTCAGCTATTCTTTTTGGACTTTAACTTTATGTGTTTTTAATAAGAAACATATAGTATAAAATTCAAAAGAGATAAAAGATAAATGAGTCTCTTTCATCCCATTCTCAAGCCACTGAAGTACCTGCCCAAATGGAGCTGAGATTAACAGTCTCGCTACAATGCTGTTACAGTGATATGCAAAATTCAGCTATGCAACAAATATAGATGGAGTATCCATGATGTGCATTGTGTTAATGTTTAACTACTAATAATGGTTACAAATTATTTAGCACTTAACATGGGCCACGTGCTAGGCACTAGGCTAAACATTTTATATGCCCATCTCTCTTAATCCTCATGACAACTTTATGAATTGGTTCAATTAGTATTCTAATTTAACAAATGAGGAAACTGAGAGTAATTAAGTAATTTGTTCAAGATATCTAAAGACAGATATTAGAAATTTGGACATAAGACTTCACAGATACTTCATAAAAGAGAATATCCAATAGCCAACACCTGGGTGGAAAAGTGTTCTTCCTCCTTAGTCACCAGGAAAATGCCAATTAAAACCACAACAAACTACCACTATACAACCACCAGAATGACTGAAAAGAGAAAGAGAACACCATGTCGTGGTAAGGATTCAAGGCAACTGGAACTTGGAGAAATATAAACCAATGCAATCACTTTGGATAACTACTAACAATATACACTGAAGCTAAACATACTCAAATCCAGGACCCTGCAACTCCACTACTATGTATATACTCAACAGAAATATTTCAATATGTTTATCAAAAGGCATGTACTAGAATAATTATGACGCTATTCATAATAGACCCAAACTCAAAACTATCCCAATCACCATTAATAGCAGAATTGATAAATTAGGGTATATTCACACAATGGAATGCTCTACAGCAACAAGAATAAATAATCTACAACTACTTGCAACAACATGAGTGAATCTCACAGGCATAATGTTGAAAGAAAGAAGCCAAACACAAAAGAGTATAGAGTACATTGTTCTATTTACCAAAAAATGAAGAAAAACAGGTAAAATGACTCTCTGTTGTTAGAAATCAGAATGGTAGCTGCCCTTGGGGAAGAAGAGGTATCAGGAGGGGACCTGAGGGAAATTTCTGGGATACTGGTAATAACCAGGATTGTTTGTTTGTTTTTTTAAAAGATTTATTTTTATTGTTTTTGACAGACAGAGACAGACAGAGACAGACAGACAGACAGAGAAAGAAGGGGGAGGGCCCAGAGCAGTCTCCATAATTGCACATCATCAGTTTTTTTCTACAGTTTCATTGCACAGGTGGGCACAGGGCTGTTCAAGGCAGGAACCGGGCCAGGGGCCTCCCACATGCGCCATGGCAAGAACAGAAACGGGGGCACACCCCAGTATATTCAGTTCATGAAAATTCATCAAGCCACACACTTGATGGATATGTGTATGTGTGTATATACATCAGTAACAAGTTTTAAAAACTTGTGTCCTTGTGAAATTTACAATCTAGCACAGCCAAGCTTATAATATGTAACAGGAGAGAATGGCGACCAGAGAGCTGACCAAATGCATTGTTCCTGAGCAGGGATTTTTCAGGGTGCTGGGATAGTGCACAGACAGAATCCCACTAGTGTTAAGAAAGTGGATTCTGGCTCTAATGCTGCCCTGTCATACTCAGGCTTATACCACCACTTCACTAGAACACAATATCTCTGCACTTATACTGAAGGCACGTGTTTCTAACCTGAGGTCTTGAGAGGCCCTGGGATAGAATTCAGAGGTCTGTGAACTTAGACGAGAAAAATTATATATTGATCTATATCACTAAACTCCACTCAACTGAAATTTAGCGTTTTCCCAAGTATGAATATAGGCAACGAAGCATGGAAGTATTAGAAGTACCTGACTTTATCATCAGTGACAACATCACAGATATTTTCATGTTCATTTCAGCTGTTGCAGTTACCTTGGAATATCATTTACACTTACCATTATTTAGAAAGTTTGGTAATTGTTAAATCTGCTACTCTATTTTGTAGTACTATTTATTAATAAATTGGGCACATATATTATTGTTATCGCATTTTTGTACTTTTAGTGTTTTGATAACTATATTTTAATATAATTAGTTTCCTTTGTAATCCTATGTATTGTGTCTTTGTATTTAGAAACATTATTTTGAAAAAGGATGTTAGTTTTCCAGAGTGCCAAAGGGGTTCACTGATCATATGCTGGCTACTTTTCATTCATACCCCCACCCCCGCCTCCCCTGCATCTCTGCCCACATGCCCTGCACGCCTACCTCTCTGCCTGTCTCTGTGGCCCAGCCAGGGCTTGCACCTACCAGATACCCTTCTAGGTCCCTCTGATTTCCCAAGGCTGAACTGGCAGGAAAAAAGAAACTAGGTCAAGTCCTGTTTGCAAAGAAGATCACTTCTCCTGAGATGTTTCTAGGCACTGGCCCTCCCCTCTAATTCCCCAGGACAATGCTGGCTGACAGCCCTCTGATAGGGAAGAGTAAACGGAAGAGACTGACCAGGCAGGAAAGGAAGAAAGCCCGCCAGGAGCACACTGCCATCTATCAGTGTGCACTCAAGATAAATCATCCCAGCCTGCCCAGGAAGCTATGAAACCAGAGGGCCTGTTGCAGGTAGCAAGATAAATCGCCATTGTCAAGGATGTCTTTGTTTGTTCCCGACAGCCTCTGACTGTATCTCCTGCTCCTGACAAAGCAGCCCCGGAAACAGGTTTCTAACACACACTGCCCTCCAGAAAGGATAGTGCTTTTCAGGAGAGAAAAATGAGCTTGAGTTCCTGGGTCCACAAGCCAATATACAGCTGGCTGTGGGGACAGCTCACTAAATACAGGTGAGAAGCAAATTCTATTAAAAACAATAGCTACACAGAGGTCTCACCGAAGTCATTTCTGTCCATCCATCCTGGTAAATTTGAACTGCCAAGTGCTCCTTCCAGTGGCTCATATCATGCGTCTTATCCACACTGGCCTTTCATGGGATTCCTCCTGACCCTGTCACAGGCATTGCATTCACTGGCAAACACAGCAGGAGACTGGGAGAGCTCAGCAGTTGAGTGCTTGCCTTGCAGTTTCGAGGTCCAGGGTTTGATTCCCAGCCCCAGCCTGTTCAACCCCATATGCTGAACAACAGCGCAACTGGTAACCATGGAGATGGCAGGGTGGTGAAGGTTCTTGTCTCCCAGGTGAGAGGCCCCCAGTTCAGTTCCTGTCCACACAGCCCCACATCCACCTGTGTGGAATGAAACCATGTCACAACTAACGATGTACAACTATGGAGACTGCTCTGGGCCCTCCCACTTTCTCTCTCTCTCTCACTCTCTCACACCTTCTCTCAAAAAACAATAAAATAAATCTTAAAGAACAACAACAAAAAAAAAAATAGGGCATCAGAAAAAGCTTTGTGTAGAAAAGTTTATTAGAGAAATTGGCCACCAGTTTTGTTTTGTTTTAATCTAAACACAGAAATTGTTTTAATATCTTCCTAGAAATGTCAGCAATAAACACTCTTATTTTGGGTAATAATTACAACTCTAAGTGTTAAAACTTTGCAAATATGTCCATTAGTTTTTGTCTTGGTCATTTGGAGAAGGAAAGCCCAAATTCTCTCTGTACCAGTCTCTGCTCATCACCATTTCAGACACTTTAAGATTATTTGGGGAGTGGTTGCCAGGGGCTGGAAGAAGGAAAAATGGGGGTTGTTGTTCAATGGTGGAGTTGCAGTGATGTCAGATGAATAAACTGTCAAGACGTACTGTTGTATGTATAGTTAACAATACTCTACTACACACTTAAAGATGTGTTAAGAGGGTAAGTGTCATGTTACATGTTCTTACCACAATACAATAAAAATTATTTGGAGATTCTTATTGCGTCTGAAGCAATGTAGAGCCAAAGTAACAGTCTGGACTTAGTAATAAGCAGATCTGGGCCCAAGGGAACAAGCTTTGGCAGTGATCACCTTCTGGGAATGAACAAAGATTTTGGCTGAATACCCAAAATTCTGAACTGGGATCCCCCCCATTTACATACCCAGTTCCCCCACTCCCCTCCCCCCCCAACTTATTCTTCCTTTTCACACACAACAGCTAAGGACAGAATCAGTTAAGAACCTTTTCCTCTAAAAATGCAACAAGAATGTACGTTACTGTATCATCACAAACAAAGAATCTATGTTTTGGTAGATGAGGCCTCCTTTCCCTGGTAAAAATACAGTCTCTAAAAGTCCAGCTATAGCTGTGCCTTTCCTGCCTTTAACGATCAAGTCCCTGCTCACCTTTTTGCTCAACAAGAGATAGCATGTTGATGGGATTAAGAGAACGGGCCCCTGCAGCTGGGCTCTCTGGGTTTGGATCCTGGCTCTATCCAACACTTACCATGTGACGTTGGGTAAACTATTTAACTTCCACTCAGTTTCCCATCTGCAAAATGGGAATAATAGTTTCATTACAAAGTTGAATTTATACAGCATGTAAAATAGTTCCTAAAGCATAGTAAGTATGTCTTGAACAAAATTAAAAACAGATCAAGCTACCTCCTTCCCCATGTCCAGTTACATTCTTCTGCTGCCAGTAGCTCGTATTCTGGAGTGCCCCTCCATGCTCGGCTATGCCCATCCTTGCTGCCTTCTGTCCTCTCTTGTGATCGGGACTCTGGAGAACACGGTACTACTAGACTCAGACCCTCAAATAAGCATTTCTTTCCTTCATGACTAAATGCCTGCTTGTCCTTTAAGTCCCCTCTTCCTTATCTCTTCCTCCTAGAGTCTTCTCTGAAGAATTAAGTCTCCCTTGTACACGCTTCCATAGCACAGTGTTTTTCCTTCATTCATTCATTCATTTATGCATTTATTCATTCATTCACTCATCCATTTGCTCGTTGAACAAAAAATTATCATATAAGGCATCGTGCTGTGTATTGGGAGCTGTCTCTAGAAAGAAACACATAAAGGACTCAATAACTTGATGAATGGACGAATATATGAATGACTCACTTATGTATCTGATCCTTAGCATTTTCTCCCCATGGGAACAGACTAGATATTGTCCAGCTTAGTCAATAATTCTCTGGCTTCAGCCTATGTCAAAGGATTATGACGGGGTTAACCCCATCCACTCAAGACCCAATTAACATCGAGTCCCCTCTAAGCTGCTGCATATCTGCAGCCTGTGCAGCCATGCAGCACACAGCGTCAGCCTAAAGCATGCAAGACTTAGCTGCCGCGAGCCCGACTCGGGCTCTGCAGTATTCATTCAGGTGGACTGTCAGAGAGACTGAAACACCGAGATTACAGCAGATGAAGGTGCTCCAGAGATGGGGGAAAGGCGAAAATTAGACGGAAACCAAGCTAAAAATTACACAAAACTAAGTTTTGCAAAACTAAGTTTTTGTTTCATAAAGAAACATTATCCATTGGCCCTTTTCCTATCAACTGAATAACATGGCAAATTTTCATTCATTCATTCATTAAAACACACATAAGGGTACTATGGCACCCTGGGTCTTTCTCATAGATGGTAGAGAAATGAGTTTATCTTTTTCTTAATATGATTATTTTCATGTTAGCATAAGTTCTGAAGATTACTAAATGTAGCCATCATCCAATTCTTTAATGAGATTCAGGATGTAAGGCATTGAGTAATTTTGCGGATTGGGAAAACTGAAAGGCAGGAAATTTTAAACATAAAATAAAACAATTTTTTTTTAGGCATTAAAAATCTTTGTAAAACAAGAAAAGTGAAAGCAGATCCTGAAGGCTACAAGCAAAGGAATTTGGGTTGTCATTATTCCCCAAGTTTTGGGTTTTGCCAAGCCAAAACTTGGGGAAAGCCTGCCTGGTTATGAGTAGAGATGGTCAAAGCAGGTCAAGGGAGAGTCACCCAGAGGTACCATGGAGAAAGCAGTGGGTTTTACGTCAGAAAACGTTGGGGATGCTGGGATAGCTCAGCAGGTTGAGTGCTTGCCTTGCAACAGCTAGTTCTGGGGATCCCAGCCTCAGCCTATGCAAACCCATGTGCTGAACTGCTGCACAACTGGTAACCACCAGGATGGCAGCAAAGGTTCAGTTCCCACCCTGTGCAGCCCCACATCCACATGTGTGGATGAAACTATGTCACAACTAATGATGTACAACTATGGAAACTGCTCTGGGCCCTTCCCACCCCCCATTCCCTCTCTCTCTTACCTTATCTCAAACAATAAAATAAATCTTTTTAAAAAATAAAAAGAAAACCTGAATTTCAGTCTTGATTTATCTTTTATTAGCGGACTGATTTTGAGAATCACTTATTCTCTCTGAGCCTCAGTTTCTGCTTACATCAAATGGAAACAAATTAGTAGCTAGCTGTCTCCTGGGCTTGACACTAGGAGAAAGTCACTAATGGGCATGCAAACCTCCAGCAGCACAGGACTTGATGTACAGTGAAACTCAACGAATGTTTTGTTTATATTCTTAAATTGGAACAAAATAAGTGTCTAACCCAAGTGATCAGCTTATGTGTTTCTAAGTGGGGTAATGCTGAAATATACCAGTCGTAAGATTTCTCCATCACTTCTAATGATGATGACTGCTAACATTTATTGAGTCTTTATAATGGATATGCCAAAAACTATGCTAAGTGTTTTGCATACACTGATTTATTCCTTGCATTATTCCTGATGTAGGGCTATCATTTAAGCAGGGGAAATGCCACAGGGAGACTAGGCCACATCCTAATTACAGCAAATAAGTGGTGGAACCTTTTTTTTTTTTAATGTATTTAAAAAGCAAAATGGAAAATTTGATCAAGAGGAGAAAGCAATGAAAAAATATGTAAATCAATTTGAGAATATATATCCATTATAACTCTCATCACATTTCCTGCCAAAGAGAGAAGCATGTTCCTCTCAGGGCTCTCTCCCCACCTTCCATTCCTGCTACCCAAGGCTTCTGATCTGCAGAGGGTCCTCACTTCTAGACACCAGCCTTGCCAATGCATGAGGAGCCGGCGGGGGCCCTTACTCTGCCTTTTAGATTAGAAAGAGATTTCTCCAAAACAGTATGTTGTGGGATATTGTGTGCCTGTTATGCTGGTCAACCAATTTTGGTTGTTTAATTTCCAGAGAATGAGTTAGTGCTCTCATACTACACAGCAGTTAAGAGAATGCAGCCAAGTGTTCTCGAGCCAAACTGCCTGCCTCCCAGAGCTGTCCCCTGTGCTGAGCCGTGTGAGGTTGTCAAGCAGGTCCATTCTCCTCTCAAGGCCTCACTGACACCGTCTGCAATATGGGTACAATATGGTGCCTCCTCCTGTAGGGGTGTTGAGAGATTTAAATGGGAGGTAGGAGAGCAGGACCTGGCCATTCATTGTAAAATGCTCAGAAAATACTAGCTAGTATTACGATCATAGGAACACCAGTGACTTTATAATATAAACGTGAGGTAATGAGGTTCGATAGAAAGAGCACTGAATGCAGAGGCAGAAGGTCTAGACTCTAGATCTAACCCTGATACTTACAAACGTAATGACTATATTAATAAAGTTGGGAATAGGACATAAGCCACACAAACCCTGCAGGCATGCTGTAATAAGCTCTCACGGGTTTTTTTTTAATTTTTAGATATAAATCCTTTCAGACCAGGCAGGCTTCCATTGTCTCCCACTCCCTACTGTCTCATGCCTGATGGGGTTTGAGTTTGCAATTCGATCACCCTCCCTGGGTCTTAGCCCACTCCTAAAGGAGACAGAAGAACATCCACCCTTCAACTCAGCTGAATTGTTTGGATCCAAGAAGTGCGTGTTTATAAAAGTACTTCATAGATCATAAAGAACTATAAAATGAGACAGAGTATTTAGAATATAGTACATTTAAGTCTTATTGTTTATATATATATATATATATATATATATATATATATATATATATATATATATATATTCTTTGCAGAAAATATTGTTGTCTGTAGATAGATAAAATCTGGTGGGTGCTGTGGTTTTTAAATGCTTCTTCATTCCAATTTTGTTCAAGCAGGATGTCTATCCCAATAATTTTTGGGGGGAGAAGCCCAGGGAAATATGTCTCAATCATTCATACTTAAAGAATCAATTCATCTAGATGCCTCAGATGGAAGAACCTAGCTTAGAAAAATATCCTCTGGGAGCAGATAAATGATGTTCCCAATGAATTGAAAAGGCACCGGATCTTTTAACTCACCTCCCAGTTTAGCAGAAGCTTTCCCACTCTCTTCCTTACTTTATCCCAATATCTCCTTCACCCAAGTCCATGAAGGTGCTTTGAGACCTGAAGAGACCACCTTGATCCCCCAAAGTCATTGTCTCTGACTATAGATTTCATTTCCCCCCTAAAATGAGCACCATTTCACAAGATCAATGGAACTAAATATTCAGTGATCATAAAAGGCCATTTGTCTGAAATTTAATGTGGATGTTGCACAGACAGACTCACAGACACTGGTGTTACAGGTTAAAAAAAAAAAAGCCACCATCCTATGAATTTGGGTTCCAGCCCATCATTAACAACCTTGAGCAAGTCACTTTCCTCTGTGAGTCCCAGTAAACTGTAAATAGTAATAATTATGACAATGTCTGTCCTGTAGCAATCTTATGGTTTGTCAGGCACTAGCTAGTAACCTCACCTACAATATTTTTCTTCAGTAAAACCTCACCAGAACTGTGCAAGGTAGCTAACCCCCATTTTGGAGATGAAGACACAGGCCTTGTGAATTTAAGTAACCAGCTGAGAAGCACAGTAGGACTACAATGTATGGGTCTGATGCTGTCATGGGAAAATGCCATCTGCTCTGCCTGCTTCCCAAGACCCTTGAGGCTCACATGAGACAGTGTTTCTGAGAACATTCTATTTAAGCCACAAAGCACCATATGTATCTTTTTTATATGCACATCCATTTCTTTTGGAAGCAAGCAATAATTGAGTACAACATTTCAGTCTACAATTAATCAACCCAAATAGAATACTTGGACTTCAATGAGGTCACAGCCCCGGGTTAACTGATTACTATTCGGCGTCTATTTCTGTGCCATGACTGAAGCAGCTGTCCATCCCAGCGGCATTTCTCCCGTTACTCAGCGCCACTGGAGGGGCTAGGACAGAACTCCCAGGATAAGAAAGGCTAGTTCTGTGGCTACCTAGCTACCTAGAATCACAAGATCTAACCTCATCAACAACACTTCCCACGTACTTTCATAGCTAGATGATAAATAGGTAGATATCTAGATAAATATCTAGATAGATGATAGGTAGATAGATAGATAGATAGATAGATAGATAGATAAACAGATAGATAAACAGATAGATGATAGATAGAGTTATAGATACTATTTTATGCTTTTTTTTTTTAACTTTCTCCCAACTAGAATAGAAGCTCAATAAGGACAGGACTTCCTTTCCTGTTTTCAGAACAGTGCTAAATGAAGGAATAAGCCAGGAAAGGTGGCACGGATAGAGCAGACACTGGAGACCTGAGTTGCAGAGAGCTCAGCATGTAGCTATCTCGGTGAGATCAAAAGCAAGATGGTGAGATGTGGAGCAGTGCAAAAAGAATGGGTAAAAGTGAGGTGTGTGGTGTCCGGGCCTCAGAGAGGGACTGCTTCTCGTGGATGCTGGTGCCCAGGATGGAGCCAAGGAAGCAGGCTGCACAGCTCACAAGCCAGAATGCTTTCACTGCTGGCCCAGAGAGCCCTGTAACTCCGGTTTCGGAGGTGGCAAGTGCACAGTCAGATGGACACAGGATGCTCAGAAGTTACAGCTGACATGTGGTCTGTAGCAGGCTTAGAAATCAGTGCATTGAATCTGGACATGCGCTAGAGAAAGCCCCTGAGGATGGGCGTTTTCACCTGCTTCTGTGACTAACCAGTGAATCATAGAACATTGACATCAAGAGCAAATGAGCCTCGGACACAATGGCACAGACCTCGTCTCTATGACCCGAAGCTATTCCCTTTTTTCCAAGCTCTTGGAGGGTGTCAGGGGCCATCAGTGTGTGATGGAGTTCCCTCACTCAGACTATCTGCCCTTGCCCCTTCTGGATCAAGAGCACCTCCTGCCCTCTTGTCCAAAAGCCAATCACGTCATCTTTCCTCCCAGCACCTCCAAGTAAACAACACTCGCAGAGATGAGGAAATGAATCAGAAAACAAACAGAGAACTTCGTCAAGGTCAAGCACATGGCTCAATCACACAGGGTGTCTTACAAGCGTCAAGATACAAACAGAAAGAAACTGGAAACTAACTCCAGCATATATATCTACAGCGTTGTACAAAGTACTGCTCTGTGAGTCCCTGACTCTGTCTGGAAAGATAACTCTAATATTAAACAGATCTTTAGGGGAAGCCAGGATGGCTCAGTGGGTTAAGCGCTCACTTTGCAGCACCGGGGACCAAGAATCGAATCCCGGCCCCGGCCCATGCGGAACCATATGTGGAACTGGGAGCTCCCCCAGTTCAGTTCTCTCTCTGTCTCTGTATCTCTCTCTCTCTCTCTCTGTCAAAAATAAATTTAAAAAATAAATAAATAAATAAATAAATAAAATAAAATAAACATATCTTTGTTGCTACCCAGGGCACTCAACACAAAGATACTAGAAAATATAGCATATTCCTGGTTCATAAAAGCTCTTAGGAACAACTAAAGCCATCTATGCTGCAGGGGACAGCCCATTTTAAATCAAATGTGTGTCATCTGTAACCATGCCAATTTCCATTTAAGAACTTTCAATTACTCATATTGAGAGGAGTAAATTCTGCTTTTCCTGATGATGGTTCCCTCACCTCTTCTCCAACTGCCTCCCCAAAAAAGACAGGCTATAGGTTTTCTTGGGGAAAAAATCATAAACAAACTGCAAAGTCAACTTTCCAGTACTGCAAAGCTGGGTGTTATTTTCCATGGTTTCAAATAACCTCTTCTAAACCACATGAAATAAACTTATTTTATCTTCACACACATCATTGTTTCCCCGCGAGTTATAGAAAAGCGTCTCTGTCGGTTACCAATTGTTCTTTGTGGATGCAGAATTTCCCTTATTGTTTTACTACATGGGCATCTCAGACTTGTATAGCGAGGAGGGAAGAAATAGTGGGGGGGGGGCCTGGGGGCTGGGGTGCAGGGAGGAAACAGGCGGAAATAGGGCCTCGTCTGCTGATCCAATAGGTAACCACTGGAGTAGAGGGGTTTGCAATTGACTGGAGCCCAAAGGCTACAGCAGCAGCTTGGTGGCTTGAGAATCAGACAGATTATAGAACTCACTTCCCAGGCTCCTAATGAAAATGCACATAAATTAACATCTCATTCCCTACAGTCACTACACTGGCTAGAAGACATGATTGATGGAACATATGACCTCCCTAGGAGGGATGTGCTAATTCTTTTCTTGCAACATTCTCCACCTCCTGGTGAGTTCAGCTTTCCATCACAGAATATCTAGGCTTGAGAGTTGGGACCATCAGGCATCAGGCAACCTACTGAGGTGGTTCCTCCACCGTCTGTCTGGGCAGCACCACTTAACAGGCAAAGCTAGTGCAGTTAGGTAGGTGGTACATCCGGAAACACAGACTTCTAATCACAAGCCTCTCTCACCCTTACGGGCTCTGTTACTACTAGTTTGTGTAAAACTGCACATACCTCAGCAAAGTGGACTTGGTGACAGGCATAGCCAACTCTAAACGAATTCATTTGGCTTGTTCCCCTTAAAGTAATCACTAGAATTGGTTTATTTATTTTTATATCATCCTTTAGCCAACAAGAGTTTCCAAGAGCTTTTCTATGACCAGTCATCAGATTTGCTGGCTTGTCTGAGAATGCAAGCCCACAGAGGTGCCTGGTGGAGAAGGGAGTGGGGGCTGCAGAGAGGACAGGGCTGGGTCATCTGTGAACCCACCAGGGAGAGCTGCTCTCCTGTCCCCACTTTGCACAAGGACTTCCCTTGCACTAGCACTAGCCCAAGGGCCCCAGACGCCACTGCTGTAAAATCCCCGCCATGTCCGAGAGGTCATAGGAGGAAATCCACAGTGTGAACATACATTTTAGCCGGCACTTGAGAGAATGCTGTATGTTAAATGCAAACTGGTTCTGTTTTGTTTTGGTTTGTTTCTTTCTTTGAAGAGTAGGCAAAGGAGAGAAAGACTAGAAGTAATACTTCCTATGTTTTTGACTTATCAAAAAATATGGGTTGATTTCTGAGAGACTGAAAGATTTGGAAGCAAAGGTAATGAGGACTGAGACTTGGGAATAGACTAATATGGACAGTATTGGAGAAAATTTGTTCTTCTAGACCAGGGGAATCCAAACTTTTCAGCCACATTAACTATCAAACAGCAGTTTGGGGGCCGACTACACACTCGAGGTCCAAATAAAAAAAGAATCAAAACATAGATGTTGTTTTTAATTATTTATTTAATATTATTTTATTCAGATAAAAAGGTCTCCACGGGCTGGATGAGAGGGCCTCACAGGCCGGATGCGGCCCGCGGGCTGTAGTTTGGAGACCCCTGTTCTAGACCAAAAATGTCCAACCCACAGGCCACGGGCCACACGTGGCCCAAGACAGCTTTGAATGCAGCCCAACACAAATTTGTAAACTTTCTTAAAACATTATGACATTGTTTGTGATCTTTTTAATAGTTTATCAGCTATCATTAGTGTTCTTGTATTTTAAGTGTGGCCCAAGACAATTCTTCTTCTTCCAGTCTGGCCCAGGGAAGCCAACAGATTGGACACCCTAGACTAAGGTTTATAACACTAGATAAATATGCTGCAGGATGGGCTAGACTATGCTCATCCATTTAGCAAATAGACATATATAGATAGATATATAGATATAGATATAGATATAGATATAGATATAGATATAGATATAGATATAGATAGCCTCTGTTGGGTTGCAGGCACTGAAAGAATGTATTGCAGGGAGATTGTGAAGAATGGATTTGCCTGAAGCTAACACTTACGACTATAACGGTCGTGTGCAAACCAAGCAGAGGAAGTGATGGTGTCCGGGAAACAGTGAATTATTTTAAGAAACTGGGATTGGAATCACTTAAAGGGTGAGGCAAGGGATATTGACAACTGTGTTCAAATGTGTGAAGAGCTGTTATAGGAGATGAGATTAATTCTGTATAGCCCTTATGTGCAGAATCCATGGGTGGAAGTATTAAAAAGGCAGAGTTTGGGTCTCGGTGGAAATAAACTTTCAAACCATTACTATTGAAGTCTTGTGTGCTAATATTTTTTTAATTGTTTGAGAGAAGAAGAAAGAGAGACAGAGAAGTGGAGAGGGCCTAGATCAGTCTCCATAGTTGTGACATGGTTTCGTTCTACACAGGTGGATGTGGAGCCACATGGGGCAAGAACCAAACCAGGGACCTTCAACAGGAGAAAAGAACCTTCACCACTGAGTCAACCCAGCAGTTGCTAATTGCACTACAGTTCAGCATATGCAGTTTGCAAGGGCCAGGGCCAGAAACTGAACCCTGGAGCTCGTGATTGTAAGGCAAGCCCTCAACTGCTGAGCTATCCCCACATCCTAATATGCCATTAATTCTTTAACACTGAGGTATTCAAGCAGGAGTTGAACAAACACTTGTCCTAGAGATTAAAGTGGGGATTCAAAGAGCACAACAGAGGGTGAATGAATTTGAATTCTTCTACAGTCCTTACATTGCATGAGATTATGAAAGAAGGGATCCTCATACTTTTCACATTGGTTCTGAGTCACCAACCCCCTATCCTCTGTTAAACTTCTTCAATTTGAGTAATAATTATGTAGTAATAAGATCATAAAATGTGTCTTTTGTTGTGCCTTATCATTTACAAAGTATTTGATTCATCCCTTCTGTTTATCTCATTTTATAAGAAAATAAAATGAAGATCATGAAGAAAATGAAGATCATTCGAGTTAACACAACAATCAAGGAAGGGTTCATTGTATTACTAATGTTCTGCCTCTTGAGCTGAATGGTGTTTATAAATGTATATTTTACGTGTCTCTCTATCTACCCACGTACTTACCTATTTGTCTAATCAGAATGCTGCAACTGAATTATAGAGCTAACATGAGAATGCCTAGACTGACTTTTTCCTTTAGCTTGTAATTTAAACTATCCATATGTAAAATTAATAAAGTGCAAACTTAATGAATATTTTTGTTGGCTTCTAGGTATTTGACCTTTAAAATTTCATAATTACTACTCAAACTGGCATCAGACCCACCCACAGTTTTCATTGCCTCTTCCTTGGCTTAGTGATTATGCCTACTTGTTCCTTCAGTTCCCCAAGCCACTCAGGGTATTACAAAATGAAAGCAAACAACTGTCAAACCTCAAATATAATCAAACACATCATCCTCCTCAAGTTGCCCTCTTTTTGTCTCTCTCTCCCTCCCATGACCTACCCAACCCTCTTCAAAGAGTGTGCATGTGCACGCACATGTGCACACACACACACACACACACACACTCACTCCTCTGGAAAATTCACTGCCTGATTGCTGGCGGCTCTGAATACCAGCAAATTGCACAGCATCAGAAAATCCATATACATTCCAGTAGGCTGTGAAAAAGAATTTCCCCTGGAATTTGATGAGATGACCACCCAGAATCAGAATAACACTTATTCAAGACATTTAAAACAGACTAGACAAAGCACTAGAGATTATGATGTAAAGATCAATTCTCCCCTAGCAAAGAAATGGGCTAGGTGATTTAATGTACCTTTTCCATTGTTAATTTCTATGATCCTGAGATTAATTTAAATGCAGATGAAATCCATTTGAATAATGGCTCAAGAAAAGAACTTGGTTGCTAATTTAATAGGTGCCAGGGTGTGAAAAATTATTGTCATGATCATAGAAACTGAAATGGATCTTGTAAAAATATTTTTGCAGAATATTAAACAGTTCCATAGTGACTAGGGCCACGCATGCATATATATATAACATAGCAGGCTCCCCTTTATCATGAGTTTAATGTTTTTTTCTTAAATTAAAAATGTGGACCAAGATGTTACTGGGTTAGAATTCCCTTAGTATATCTCACTCTGATTTGCCATGGTTGCCTAAGAGAAATGAGAGATAGCTCCTAAATAAGAATATTACTTAGGGATAGAGAGCAAGATGGCAGCATGAGAGGAGAACCCAGACATCTACCTGGGAAGGGACTTACGAACAAAAAGGAACCCACAGGGGAAACCCTGAGAAGCACCCTCAACTGAGAGAACCACACAACGCAGAACAACACACAAAGGTTAGAGGAAAAAGGGGAGAGCGGGAGAGGGAGGGAGAAGGAGCAGTTTGGGGACAGGA